>JBBPKX010000741.1:1888-12443 GCA_038089435.1 Boletus austroedulis | reverse complement strand
GGCGTTGCGGCGGCGCGATTAAAAAAAGTTACTGGGTGGGCTCAGACACGGACGCTGGGACTATTGAGCCGAAGGAAGCCCGGATTCTGCCACGCTGGGCGCCCTTGTGCGCAGCTGGCCGTCTTGCCACTGACCATTGAATTTTCGGCGTAGAGGGTGTTGCCATCGATGAACAGGACTGAGACAGGCGGTTTTTACCAACTCAACATGGCTACATCCGCCTCGAGGACAGCGAGCGAGGCGGTGTGCCATCCAGACGCTGATTGGTTCCGCCAAATTGGGCGCAGGCATCACACAGTGGAACCAAAAAAAAAAAAAAAATTCCCGTCGATTATAAGCGTTACATGGCATAAAAAACGTTAAATGACCCTCTCCTCGTCCCTCGTTCGACACGAATCACATCTACCAACACATCAGACTCGACCGCAGACACTGCATCGTTGCCATAACCGACCTTGCACGTATCATAGATCATCGACGGTCACCATCGTTGACAACCGGCTGCGCTTGTACGTACGTGGCACGTCCAGATTGGGCGGTGCACGGCGCATCGGCTTCCCGACGGCATGTACCCTGTTCAACAGTATCCCTGCGACAGCCTTGCACCGCGCCTCACGATCCTGCGCGAGCCGCTGCGCCGTCCTCTGGCGTACCAACGCCTCCAAGTGTGGTGTCCGTGGCAGCTTGACGGTAAAGGTCTGCGATGCAAGGCGCGTGCGTTGGTAGGGTGTGAGCTGCTGATTCTGAACGGCAGGGGACGAGGGCAGCGCATGGCAGTCGTCAAACGGGTCCTCCCTTGGATAGTAAACGGGCTGTGCGGTAGTCGTGCGCGTTAGAGGCTGCCGAGTGTCGACAGGTGGAGAGAGCCGCCTGCAACTCGTGGGTATGGGGACTGGGACGACGCGCCATGCAGCCTTTGCTAGTCCTGGTAGTTGTCTGTCGGGCATGTCCATTACGACGCCAGCGTACGTATTAGTGTATGTGGGTATGCCAGAGAAGGTGCCGTGGATGGTGTGGACAGCGTGAATGGGAGTGGACATGGCGACAGAGACTCGGGAACCAGGGAGGAGGGGGACGCGTCCGGTTAAGTTTATAAATCAACACCGCTCCCGGGAAATGGCACACTCACACACGCTCCTTGTTTGGTCACAATGAACGGCTTCTCATGAATGCCTCATGTCGCCCCTTTGTATTTTTTGTTGTTGGCCAGATTGAGTTTTACGCCCATCCTGTCGACAATTGTAGTCTAGCACAATAACAGCACCAACACCCTCACGACCCTCGGTCGAGCCACGTCCGCTCAATCATTCAGGGTCATCACGGGCATCTAGACTCGTCCCAGTCAGTAAAATCCCCTACCAGATATCACAACTCGATCCACGACCGCCATCGATAACGGTTGTCTCCGTGGCCGGCTGGTCACATTCTGATGGTTTCCCTGATCATGTATCCCATCCGCTCATTTGCGTCGAATTCGAATTTGGCAGCCTCCCAGTCAACCTTCCATTTTGTCACTATCACCGTCTTCCCAGCTTGTGACTTGCTTTCCTTGAGAATTTTGCTTGCTGCCTTGATGTCAGAAGCCGCGATTTCGCTCAGCGGTTTGCCCTGCTTGATCCTGAACGAGACAATGATCTCGATCGTGTCGAGGAGGGGAAAGTTGGCCAACTGTGTCATGTCTCCCTACCCAGGCCTGTCAGTGCACCGTACACACCACGACCAAAATGAGCGCACCCCCATATCCACGCTGGCACACTTCAAATTAGGAACTAGCTTGATCAATCCTGTCCAGGAGCGGTCACGTTCGCTGCTCATACACTGATAACGATGGAACATACGTTTGAGGGGAGCGGAAATTCCTTTTATAACGCGCACTTGTTGACGGCTGTCCTTGGCAAGGGAACCGATGATCGTACTGCCATTTCCCTCTGTGCACATCACCTCTTCAATATTAGGACAGCTTTTGGTGATCTCATGCGCCGATGAAGGAAGCGAGATCCTCCGCACGCAAGGAAATCGTTTACCTTCAAAGCCATCCTTGATAGTGGTCATCATCTTCGAGTGCGCGTGTGTCACTGCCAAGACAGAACAACCAGTCAGTGGGTCACTGAAAAAGGATGAGCGTACCTTGAATAGTGTTCACGTTGGGCATCGTGGCAAGACAGGCCGCGAATGCCGGAATGATTTCAGCTGATCGGTAGCGCGTCAGAACGACAGACACCGTTCTACATAAATACTGATCAGAACGTTACGGGTTAACCCTAACCTGCCCCATACGAACTGGATCAAAGGCAAGAGGTGCTGACACGCTTTCAACACGCGTAGGTTGGTCATGAAGGCGTCGCCGATTACTTTAAAATATGTGATGTTGTACTTTGGAATGACGGCTCCACAGATATCAACCCTCTGCCATGCCATGGCAAGGCAGCGCGACCGCAAGAGCCGGGATGTCTTTGATAGCGCACAGAGTGTGGGCGCGCGGACAGTTTCGAACCCGTAAGGACGGTCCTCGAGAGTGGGCAAATGAGATAGGATTTCGTGCAAAATGTCGTCTGGGACGTGCTCTACAGTGGGACCCGTTTGGAAGGGTATGAAAAGCTGGTGAGGTGCCGACACGGGAGTCGCCGTCGACGTAGCAGTCGTTTTCAGGCGCTTGAAGGTGCGCGCCATGATCACTTTTATGATGAGTGGATGGCAACGACTTGGTGGTGTATGCAACAATTTAATTTACCCAGGTAGGGACCACGCCGTCAGCGAACGTTAAGTTTTAACGCTTGACCTCTGGTATTGACAGAACTAGCTTGGACATGCGTCAATGATATTATTACGAAGCACATTCTCGTCGACAGAGTATGTCGGGTCAAACGAGTTGGTTAGAGGGGCATCCTGTGCCACTTTCCAGAACATCACATGGCAGTGTTACAATGGACACATTTTTAAACTTTCGGCGGCAATTGCATCCACAAACTGATTGCTCGACGGTCCTAGATTTACGTACCGGCGAGAACGTTTGACAAGACTGATGGATCATGTAGGTCCATGGTGGGTCTGGACCTCCACTCCGATGTTCCATCGTCGGGTGGCGTCGAATGTATTTATTCACTGCCGCCGACGGAGGACAGCCAACTCGTGTATTTTAAGTTTTCGCTGTAGGTAGCTGGATCTGGGGCCCAAACGTGGTCGACGATCGTGATCGATTCGTTTTCATTGCTAGCCGGGCATGTCTTGTCACCTCGTGTTCCGCAGCCGAGGGTATTGCTCCTGGACTCGTCTAGAACGTTGGCAGCACATCTGGCTCATGAAAGGACAACAAGTACAAACACAATCGGCTCTCCAGGCTACTGCGAGGCGAGATGCACCACGCGCTCGAGATACAAGAGATCCTCCTGAATATCTTTGGTCACTATTATTCTCGTGGTAGGCGGAAAGCTGCTTCTGGTCTGGCTGTTCTAGCTAGAACATGTCGTGCATTCAAAGAGCCAGCACTGGACGTGCTCTGGGAAGAGTTGTTTGACCTATCACCCTTGGTCCGATGTCTTCCAGAGGCATCCTATCAGTTAACCTCAAAAAAGGTAAGGTATCCATCGTGCCTGGGCTGTTAATATCTCTCATTCACGATGCTCTGCTCAGTTGTATTCGTTCAGCAGACCTCTTACAGCGTCCGAGTGGGATATCCTCCGAAGCTACACATGTCGCATTCGTTCTATGCAGGACATGAAATCCAAGATTAACCAGGAGTCCTTGGAGGCTCTTGTGAGCTTTTCCCCCACTAACATGGAACCACTCTTCCCGAACATCCGTCATTTGCGTTGCAAAATTTTAGCTGGGGGCTCACCTCTGTCGCACTTGCCGCTCCCCTCCCTGATTTCCCTTGATCTCCGGTTCGCTGGAACACGCGCATTCCAGGACTATTTCGAGTCATTCCCAAACTTCTCCCCAAACATCAGGCAACTCTTCATCGACGTGGATCAGTTCGGGCCCACCCTCCACAAAATCGATTTTAATTATTTCTGCCAGTGGAAATACCTCCAGATTGTGCACTGTTATCAAATTACATTAGACAACGCCGTTCTCGTGCACTTGTCTCGCATGCCTGCGTTGACCGAGCTCGCTTTTAAGCTGGGCACTACTTTGTCAACTCTCGATTCGCCCCTTTTCTTCTCCAACCTGCACTACTTGACGTTGGAATCCGAATACCTGGTCCCGATCTCGGAGTTTCTCTCCCATACGCGGATGCCTGTTGCCACTCAGCTCGCTGCCTTCATCGACGAAACTCCTTCTACGCAAGATGTCTCCCACTTTTTTGCCAGTGTTCAGACATCCAACGTTGCTCACACCATCCAGACATTGCGGTTGACTCAGTCATGGCTCAAGGTTATTAATCGTGATTCGGATGCTTTACTTGGCTTGAACCACCTGTGGCCCTGTACGGCATTCAACAATCTTCATCCCCTGAACGTCGATATTGCATGGGATGTGAACTTGACAGACGGCGACTTGCTGACATTGGCACTAGCATGGCCACACCTGGAGTGTTTCTTGATAAATGTGAAGTGGGGCTGGAACACGATGAGTGGAATCACGCCTAAAGGACTATTACGACTTCTTCAGACGTGTCGCTCCCTCAAGCGGATTGCTCTCGCCATCGATACACGAGGCTACAACGAACTTCCTCGATCGCCTGAGGACCTCGGATTGGCATTGCCACTTGATTTTTCTATCAACGTCCTCGACTCGGTTCTTCAAGCAGAAGCTGTGCCTGCGATCGCTGCTTTCTTTGCCAGCATCATACCTCGTCCTAGCTTTGACTTTAATTGTTGGAACTGCATGAGTGCAATGGATAATGGCCCGGGCTCGGAGGTGTGTAGGGAGCATTGGGAAGATGTACGTAGATTGGCGGGTGACTTTGTCAGTCAGTGGTCCTGATTCACGCTGGATACCGAATGTATCTGTACCTTGATGGGTCCAACAGGACTTGTCTGTCTGTCGCCATGCCCACCCCCTCTTCCCAATCTCGGTGTTCACGACCCGTACCTGCCGTTGCATGAACGTCCTCGACGCTGGTCACGTCACCTACTTTGTAACGAGCTCGTCAATATGCACATGCATTAACCTTGAGTATTGCAACCTATTTGGTTGAAAATACATGGCTGAGCGACACGAGTAGACTGTCCGATTCTACATGTGATTCGAAATGGCGAACCCACACTCATGGTAAACACTGAACTCACCACACAAATCAACTCCATAAACAAGCTGGCCATTGCTTCCATGGTCCGAGACCTCGCGTGCTTGGTGATCGACTAGTCATACCGTCAGCCTCCTGACGTGCCTGGCTACCTAGGCAATCCAAGTGGCATCCACACACGCGTACGATGAAACATATACCTGGGTACGTTTCCGCTGCATTATCCCAATCCCAGTCATATCGCCACGACCTGGTCAATACGATGCTCGCCACTGGATGCATTACAAGACATCGAATCTTGCATAAAGTGTCTTTGTATGGAATCTTGTGAAGCAAGCGAGAGAGGGATGAGCGCGTCTATGTCGATGTTTCACCTTTAGAATGGGTGTTTGGGGATGACATCGATAGGGTATTCGTGTTTAGTGAGTGGTATGAAATGAGCACGCCGCACATCGTGCAGACCGCTTTTGATTGGAACAATGCAACTCGGTGGATGTACGACCTGGTTGTGCCAACAATGATACTCATTCACGATGAACGGTAGGGACAATTACCTCGATTTTTCTCCATGACGACTCGAAATTCAAGGCAAATGAATGATCAGCTGGTATTTGATGGCACATTTCAGTCCGTCACTCGATACCTAACACTATCCACCAACGCCGAACATTCAGCAGTTAACCCTCCACTAGACCAGAATAGTACCATTTTTCACTGCTTCTGGTATCTCTTCCCGGGTCATCGCTTCAACTGACTTTTAGAGCATTGTTTACAACAGCATTTTAGTAGCCAACGGATCAATAGATGGTGAGGACTGATCGAGGTGATGGCAATGAGCGTGACCGAATCATCTATAATCAATTTACGAGGCTCGTGTGACACACGGACATGGTGCGGACCACGATGGCTGTCACATTAGCACGGATCAAAACGCATGTTGAGAATTTTCTGGACACGGGAATGAACGGTTTCGGGGCCTATTTCACATTGCTCAATAACTGCGTAATAATCCAAGTCGGGCATAGAATGGTGAACTCTGCACTGCCGCACTATGCCTCACTCCTTCACCAGTCCGCGGTTCCCTTGCCGTAATGTGGTTGTCTTGCCAATGTCCGCAGCACCTGGTCGGTTGCAATTTAGATGGCGCAGATGTGGAACAATCATCCTGGATAGTGACGCTCCATTTGAACCTTCTGGGTGTGTGGAGGTGAGTTCAGTGCTGCATCGCAACAATGTCTACAGAATCGACTTTCTTTTCGAAGCAGCACAATCGCCTCTACGTACCTGTTAAGCTCCAGTAATGTATAGACAAGCGGAACGGAGATAACGGGTTTGATTGTGCCATAAAGGTTGACAGTAATGCCGGTGCACATCTCACGATGATAGTGAAATATTATAGTTGTAGTCAAGACGACACTGAATATCGATGAGCGCGGGAAACCACGAAGAAGGAACATGTACCAGCCGCAGTCTAGCCCACACCCCGCTCCTTCTGTCCAATTGAGTATGTCTGCCAACCACGTTGCGGTTAGGCACAAGCTTCGTCCTGGTACGGTTGGCTGTGTCAACAACGTAAGACACGCCAGTTTTCTCGCCACACATAAGTACCTCAGATGACCCCTCAGGCTAGATGCGGAACGGGTAAACGCCCCAACGATGGAATACTTGACCAGGAGTTAGAAACAGTCTTTGCAGAAAGTGAAGGTAAAATGTCTGAGTCATAGTATATGGTCAAAACGTCAGGGGAGACCTCCAAGGATACGAGGTGAGAGTGGACAGCAGCACGAGCCACTGTGAGTCCATTCCAGAGCAATTAGGATTCGGCATAAAGGTGTGATTGAGAGCACACCTTCCCACTAAAAAGCCAACCACCGTGGGTGCAGATATCACCCAGAGTGACGGGTATCCCCGCGAACTTGAAGTTGGGTGGTGGTGTGAGAGATGATGGGCGAATCCAATTTCACGATTTTCACCATGAATGTGTTGGGGGAGGATTTCGAGGACAGGCATACAAGGCACTGGAGGACTTCCATGGGGGCCACTGCCGACGTCGCACCTGTTTCGGTGAGGAGGAACGGTTTATCGCCCCACTTTCGCACCAATTCAACTGTTGGGTTCAATTATTGCCTGACACAAAGCTTAGTACTGGGAAGTGATTGCAAGTCAGTGAGCGAGTCAAACGGAGTCATGCAGAAGTTTTCCCACCTTTCTTTGCTGTGTGAGCGAACGTCTTAAAAGTGCCCCTCGATGTGACCCGTGGTCAAAGCGACGATGGTTCCCACCTGCAAACGCGTGAAATCCTCAGCGGCGACTCCGAATAGCGCCCACTTGGGTGGCGTACTGGCCCAGCCCCAGCAGTTCATCTCACTCCTAGCTAGACCCAGCTTGGAGCACATACCGAATGACGTTCTGCATGAGATCTTGTCGCATCTACCTACCCTCGACGATCGCCTCGCAATGTTCAGACTATTAGACTTCGCCGAGCTCGTCCGCACTCCTACCCTCCGTGCTTTGTCGCAGACATCCAAACTCCTGCGATCGCGCTGCCTTGCAATGGCATGGCAGAGAGTTGAAATCTGTGCAGTCACCCTCCCGAAGCACTGTCATTCGTACTATAAGGTGATTGGTGAAGCGACCAAGATTGGCGTGCGCGTCTTGAACGCGTGCCCACATCTGTTGCCCTTGATTCAGTCCGTACACTAACAAAGATGAGTGGCTCTTGACATCTAATTATTATTTAGGACGGTGTCTGTCGCTTTCACCCGCTATCAATCGGCCGAGATCATCCCAGCATTCGCAGCCTGTCTTGCAACATTGCCCAACCTTTCCGCCATCCAAAGTATGGTCATTCCTATAACTATCTTGGTAACGGCGACCTTTCTTCCCACAGTCACTTATACACGCATTGAGACGGCGGCCACTATCCAGGATGGGTTTGAAGGTAAACAACTTCCTTCTGTGCGGAGGATCTCCCTCCCTTCCTCAGCGCATCATATCGTCAAAAGTTGTCCCAACCTCGAGGAAGTGACATGCACATTGGGGACAGGAAGTATGATCGTCAAGTCTCTTGTCCAGAGCGACCGTCGACAACTACGTGTCTTGAGAGGCATTTCAGTTTCCCTCCCCAAAAGTACCCGCCCCCGCTACCAGCGATTGAAAGCATGACTGATTCGCACGGACAGAGTTGGTCAAGGTGGCTCCCAACTTGAGACATATCAGTTTCCCGCTGGAAGTGCGTCTGGTTCTGCATTTCGCATGTATGATGGACCGACAAGCCGTCGTCGTCACAGCGCCACGTAACAATGGCAAGGCTGACCGACTTTCCGCTCCTCGACACCATTGAGCTCCATACCGGCTTCGGCCCCAAGGAGAACCTACCACTCATCGAAGCGGCGGCCTCCGAGATCAAGGATGCTAGCAAATTATTGAGGGAGAATAAGGCACTGACCGAGAAGACAGTGATAGTGAGGAGATGGCATACCATGTTTTCCGGGGGTGGTCACATGATAAGCAGTGAAACCATCAGAGTATGACAACGAAGACATCCGTTCTCGACGGCTGGGACAAGTGTGGATGTCCCTTTAGCCTCTTTGATTTGGCTTGACAGAGTGAACCCTGACATTGGTTTTGTACTTGTAGCGCGAATGTATATGTTGTCGCCACGGAAAAGCATAGAGACAATGATATTTGCTAGCCCTATCCCATTGACGAGACGAGGTCTCTCTTGCCAATCCGCGTCTTCATGCATAGTCCAACATATTATACACGTTTCTGATCGGCTCTATCAAACTCCCGTCACAGACTTTGCAAGTATGACTATGGGTACCACTGGTATCGCACCAGCTGCTAGCGTCCGCGCGATCACATTTTGATGATCTCCCTTGTCACATATGCGTTACAAACGTCAAACCCGTATGCCCACAACCCAAGCAACTGCTCAGTTTTGTCTCTATCAGTCTTTTTACCTTGCGACTGGTTCCTCTTCAAGATCTCTTTCGCCTCCTTGATGTCTAAAGCTGCGAATTTACTGAACGATAGGTCCACTCCGATGTGGAAGTCAATCAGGATCTCGATGGTGTCGGGCAAGGGAAACCTAGTCAAGGGCGTGATGTTCGACAATGAAAATGCGTTAGTAGTATGCTACCAACCGGAGGGCCCAAACGCTCGCCTCCAGTTCTACGATGGCATGGAGACCGGGGCTGCTAGTCCTGTCCATGAACCGGTCATGCTCAATGCGACACCACACAGTCATCGAGGCACATACGCTCGCGTGGTCCAAAAATACCGCCAGTGGTATGAACCTGACGCCTTTTACCCTCGACAAGAGATTGGATGATTTTGTTTCCATTCTCACTCATGCATGCTACTTGACGCTGAGATAACTTTTGATGATCACATACATGAAGGAGGGTAGAAAGAGCCTCCGGACGGAAGGGAGTCGTTTGCCTCGAAATGCATTCCTGACAACGTCGAAGAACACGGATATAACTTCCAGAACTCGGGCATTGCCCCACGACAGGAAAACAATGACAGGTACCTTGACTCGTGTGGCGGTTGGGTAACCCAGCAAGACAGGTTGCCGATGCAGGGATGACTTCAGTCTTTCGGTAGCTCGTCGGAATGACGGACACCGTCCTGTAAATGACGGTCGAATATCTAAACATCATCTATAACTGCCTCGTATGAACTGAACCAAGAGCAGCAAGTATGGACATACGTTCAAGACCTGTATCGCGGCCTCGGTTGTTTTACCAATCACCCCATAGCGATTGGTCCGCTCAAAGATTGGCCCCATCGCAAGACAACGCGACTGTAAGAGTCGAGATGTCTGCGATAGCGCGCGGAGGGTGGGTGTGCAGACGAGCATGTGGGAAGGAATGATGGGTATGAGATACTCATCGAATGATATGTGACGTGACTTGGACAGTCGCCGGGAATGGGTAAGTAGGACAAGATGTCGAGTAGAGCGTCGTCGGGGATGCAGTCCAAGCTGGGTCCGGTTTGGAACGTTATAAATGGTTGGACTGACGCTCCCCCTGAGTGGTCGTAGTCGGTGTTGCGTCCGTTTTCGCGCATTTAGATGTGCGTGTCATCACCTTGCTATCTGAATGCGACAGGTAATGTAGTGGAAGCCTGCGCCACAGTAAAACCTTCTTGCTTGGACAAAAATACTAGCGCAATTTCAGTCTATATATATAAATGGTGATCCAGAACATTCAAACGTTCAGTTGTGGTCAGCACTTTCCATGGATCCGCTTATTGCCGTCATGAACTTCGGTCGACCCAAGTCCACAGAACGAGGCCCATCACCAGCGGTCCGGGGCGACTGCACAACTACACTTTGATGATTACCGTGGTTACGGGGTG
>JBBPKX010000740.1:0-12452 GCA_038089435.1 Boletus austroedulis | reverse complement strand
ACGGGGCCAACGTCATCAATATCATCGCAAACATCCAATGATGCAAGTCACTTGACTCACATAGAGTGACACCGGAAAATGGCGTCTACAACCCTGACAAATGCCACCCGGGAATCGGTAGCGCCACTGCATGTGGTTACACCTACAGCCAATAGGTTGCACACCCACCCCCTCCTCTATAACGGCTGTCAACCGCCTTTCGTCTGCATTGGGACACTGACACGTCTTCCAACGCGCACGACGGAGGTAGCAGAACTCGGTGCGGCACCGACACGTCATGTGAAAACAACCAGTATGGTGTTCGATCATCTGTTAACAACCGGGGCAGCAGGCCCAGCCGGAGGCACGACCGAGTTCGAGGACCTGAGTAGCATCGCCATGGGGACGACAGGTGTGCATCCAGTCACCACTGTACTCCTCACGACACTTGCCACACATGCGCTTTCCACACCCTGGCGCAGGGCAGGCATACACTTTATTGTCAAAAAAGCTTTCTGAGATGGAACCAAGGAAACGGCTGCATGTGGGAGAGGAACAATGGACATGTTCGAGGGTACTAAACTCGACTTGCTTTTGCCGAAATGTCGTGACGAGTGCCTGTGAAAGTTGGGGGTGAACCTGAGCAAAGGGGATGTCCTGCCCACAGCAGTGAGGAGGAAAGAGTGTCTCATCTTGGGTTGCAGACTGAAACAATTTGGTGATACAGTTGATGCCATAGTAGTGACCACAGGGAGTGTGAATTTCTGCACCATAGATAGGTTCCTGACAGATGACACAGTCATGACTGATCAGATTGAAACCAAGGACACCTCAGCAAGGACATGAGGAAAAGCCAATGTGATGGACTGATCGATCACTGGAGTCTATGGCAAAGCAATGTCAGCATCCAAGTTGGTTGGGTTATGCTCAGGTATGGCCTTGGCACCAAATGCCCAACCTTGCATGAGGGAAGAGGGCCATCCTCATGCCTTCAATGAAGTAGCACTGCTTCTATGTGATTGAGATGTTGATTGCTATATGAACATGAATATCACTGTTACCTTGTGATGGACTGTTCTGCACATTGACAATCATTTTGCTGAGCAGCCCTCCTTCAAGTTTGGTGTAAACTCCCTCAATGAATATCAAGGGAAGGATACAAGCTACTCACCCATTGCTGTTCAGTTGGAGAACAACCATCAATCCCTGTACTGGCATCTGCTCATAGTCCTCTTTTCCAGCAGCAATTCTTTGTGCCAATGCCCTATCCTGGTTGAAAACAGCCAGTGCAAGCACTTGCTGGAGAAAATCATTCATAGTGACATCATGATCCAATGAAGGATCTAAAGAGATGCAC
The DNA here is from genome assembly GCA_038089435.1 of Boletus austroedulis. Lineage (NCBI taxonomy): Eukaryota > Fungi > Basidiomycota > Agaricomycetes > Boletales > Boletaceae > Boletus > Boletus austroedulis. The sequence goes on along the minus strand of JBBPKX010000740.1, from coordinate 11,116 downwards.
TAGTCTCTTTGTCTCCTTGGTGGCTAGCCAAGGGTAATGCTCGAATAGAGGAAATGGGAGCAGTAGAGGAAGTAGGGGTGCTTGTAGAGAACTTACAAGTGGAGTAGGCATGTAGTGGTGTGAAGTAGTGGGCACTGAGGGTACTCGAAGTGCAAGAGGCAAGATAACTTGTTAACCTAGAGAGCAAGGTACTTGAGCTCTCTTATATACACTACTGGACTATTTGTCCATGTATGTACTCTATCTATAAAGAGATAGAATGACAAATGATATGGATATAAGAATGAGTAAGCTATAGTGACTAAAGATAAGCCAAAGCTGTCATGTACCATGTCAACCCCATCCTGACCATCTCCAACCATCCCCATCAAACTCCAGTCTTCTCCATTGGATCCTCCACCAGGAGTTCCATTCCAGTTCCTTGACCCATCTGGACCTGCTATGGAGATTCCTCCACCCCTCTGGACTTTTGTTTATAGTATTTCTCCTTTTGTTCTAGATTCATTCTCATCACCTTTCCATCTTCTGTCACATAGCCTTCTGGTCATTCGGTATTTCCCTTCCTCCATCTTTTGTGCTTATTCAGGCTATGTTGTCAGTTTGTACATTCTCCATTCCGTCTTACAAACCCTATGTACATTGCCCCTCCTCCTTAGTCATCTCTGGTCCGGACTTACTCCAGACACCATAGGACTTTGTATATAAATCTCCATATGTCCTCCTGTATTCTTTAGTTCGAATATTAACATCTTCTGTATATCATTATAAGTCACTTAATGCCCCTTCTCTGGACTTGAAGTCCCCTTGAACATCCCTCATCTCCATCATCTCTGAAATACAAGGATTGAATACTGGCAAGGGTGCAATACATAAGTCCTGTGCCAATGTCCTCACCCCCTCCACTCTGTTCTAGTTTGACCCTCTGGACCTATGATCTCCAGCTCAACCAATTCTGGACTTCATTTGCAAGTCCCAGAAATAGCCCCTATCCTCTGGACCTCTGTCAGACTTAAGTCCAAGAGATGGAGAAGGCAGTCTCTGACAAAAGCCTTATCTGCCAATGGCAAATAGATCTCCTATCTATGACATCTGCTATGAGTCAAATGTGATAGTGTAATAGTCCAATGTCATGGATAGTCTAGAGTCTGGGTCTGGAATACAAATGGAAATGGAATAGAATACCCAGATCTCAATAGGATCACCTGTATCTGCTAAAAAAGACAGGATTTCATCCACTTCATCAAGACTGAGATGATTCAAGAGCCCAAGTAGCTTGTCCTCATAAGAGTACTCAACTCTTGCTACATCAGCAAACCAGCAATACTCCATGCAGGCCTGTAGAATGCTATATAGTCTTACAGATCTCACAATGAGGTACCTAGTATTGCAGACATCTACAGGCCTGTCAAGGCTTTGTGGAGACTTCTGGCAGATGTCCATCACATATGTAGACTCACTCATGTCACCAAACTTTGTGCCTTCATAGTTTTCACAGACCCACTTGGAATTGCCACTATTGCTGCAAAGACTTGTACATTGCATGACTACTTATGATACACGAAACAAAAATGGTAATTGATAACCACACCTGGAAAATGATCACAAAAACCCATCAATTAAGTATTGGTACAAAATCACTCTTGAAAGCAATGATACTACCAGGTTCATTGGCTGGCAAACTTTGCAAATCACATCAGGATCAAAGTAATCAGTAGATTAGAGGAAAGGCTCACTTTGAAGAATGTGCCCATTCAATCCTGAGTTTTTTGATCTTCTTGATATGCTTTGGATCCTTGTCAATTGCTTGCTGCATTGAGGAGAAGTTTGTGAAAATCTTTGAGTATCCTTGGTACTCAAAGTTTTGATCTTCCTGAACATTCAACTTGGTGTATTCATCAATGGTGGCATGCAACTGCAATATGTGTCATTAGTGAATCTTTTAGTTATGAAATAAAAGGTACTGCAGTTGTCACCAAACAGACAATGATGGATGGGACCTCAGTGGTGAAAACATTGGGAAATTTGACTGCTAAAAGAGAAGGGCCATAATAGAAAAATGACTGGACCAGGGCATGCAGTGTGGGAGTGGCCATGTTGTTGGCAGATCCCTGCAGCAAATGTTAACTATGGCAAAAAGGACAAAATGGACTTACATCATTATTATCAATGTTATAGGTGAAGGCCAAACCTTGTATCAACTCATTTGCTTCTGCTTTGTTCTCTTCAAGGGTTTGATTTTTGTTGAGCATGTAGTAACATGGCACAATCTCTCTGGCTTTGGTCTTGAGTGTCAATTGCCAACTCATCATGGCTTTTTAAAGCTGTGCTTTTGTTAGTATATATATGCAACAAAGTGCGACATGTACCAGAACATCCAAGTCCTTCTGATAATGTGGCCAAATGCCTGTTGATGAGATCAGTGAGACTGGTATAAAACAAGTCCCAAAGTTACCTTGGGAAATATCTGAACTTGCCACTTCAGCCCATGCTTTAGTATAGAATTCAAAGCTCTTTCTAAGAAAATCTGTGTGGCTCAGGAAGGGATGGAAGAGAGCAGAATTGCACTAGGCAATCAGTTTAGCCTGTTTAATAAAGGGGCAAGCAGCAATAGGATATGTTTGGAGCTTGGTCAGATCCCCATTAAGTGGATACTTAGGGCCTTCAGCAGCAGAGACATCTTGAGGGAGCAGAGCCTGTTCCTGAGATATTGGGACTGGGGCCAAGGCATGAACAGGAGAGGTGAGAGATGCTGTTTCAAGAGCAGAGCATACACAGATGTCATGAAGAGATGAAGGGTCTGGGGGATGAGGAAAGTGGTTATGTTGATGATATTTATTAATGACATCATGAGCATCCTTTGGGTTAACACCTATGCAGAGCATTAACCATTCATTTGGAAAAAAAAATGAATCAGAAAATACCAATCCAATGATGTTTGGTGATGGAGCAGTCACTGTGAATATTACTATAGGATTGCCTGAGAAGGGCAGGATCCATGGCAGAAATTAATTAGTGGATGACTGAAAAACAAACACATACCAATTTGGCCATCATCAAGGGTTCAGTGGACAGCAGGGCAATTGTGTCTTCCTATAAAACAATATTATCATGTGTTATCTGCAAGAAATGAATCTACCTTGAAGGATACTTTGGATAATTCCTTCATCCTTGTCCAAAAATGCATCATCAAGAGGTGGTGGTACTTCCTGTGAAGCTGGAATATGGTGAGAGCTGGAGTGTGAGCTATGGACTCCTACAACATGTCTTAGTAATGCTTCATATTGTAATTTGGGTGTACCTTGCAGGGCACTCTGTGCCACTTGTTTGTCTTCATCAGGGGATGCCTCATCAATGGGTGGTTCATTTGTGGGTGGCTGATCATATGATTGGACAAAGTCCTCACCTTCCCTTCCATCACTTAGAGCATTGTTGTCACCATAGTGTGGTGGATCCAGAGGGTAATGGGATAGCCCCATATCTTCACCACCATGTACTGAATATGTTTTTGTCATCTTGGAAGGATTCCAACTTTGTTGATGCACATGGGATCTGGCAACAATGGCACTGTAAGAAATATTGGTTGGGACACTAGAGGATAAGGGGGCCATAGATCCACCATGAGAAATGAATCCACCACAAGAAACAGATCCACCATAGGATGGTGGGGCCAATGATCCACTACAAGATGAGGGCACAGATGGGGTGTGAGATGCTGGAATCATAGATCTGGTATGATTGGAAGCAATGGATCCACCTTGAGAAAGTGTGGAAGTAGGGAGGCTATGAATATGGCAGGTCTGAGAAATTGGGTCATGACATGGTCCATCTTGAGAAGATGCAGGAGTAGGGAGGCTGCAAACATGGTGGGTCTGAAAAATTAGGTTGTGATGTGGGATAGTAGAGAAAGCAACTGGATGAGAGTACATTCTGAAAGTTGTGAAAGGAACCATTGTGTTTGAAGGGGATAGATCTGGGGAGCCAAGAGAGGGTTTTTCTTGAGCTGAAATATTGAAGCTGTAATGTGAATTTTCCAGTCCAGATTGATAAGTTGGTAAAGGAGCTGGATGAGTACTTGGGTGACTCCAGGATTTACCAGCAGTCTATGAAACATCAATGCCTAGACAACAAGTAGTTGGAATTCTATACACTATATTGCCTACTGATTTCTTTGATACAGGTGGTCCAGCATCAATGGCCATTGGAGCCATAGGGTTCAATGGTTCATTCACAATAGCAGTTGCAAGTTTAGATACCCTAATATCTTGCATCTGGGTATGTTCCAGATTCTCTAACTGGAGCTTTTGGCTATCTTTCCCAATGTTTGATCTGGAAGATCGGCAAAGTGCTTCCAATCCTAAGGACAACATTAAGTGTCTATAAAAAGAGACATAAAGAATGCATCTTCACCAGGGACAGTTATCTTCATTTTTTTGCAAGCATTCACAATCTGGATAATGTCATTAAATGTTCACAAGCTGCATTTTTGCTTTGGCTTGAGATGGTGGGACTTGGCCATGGAGATGGAAGGGGCAAAAGAAAAAAAGGAGAAGGAGAACATGACACTCAGGTGAACACCAAGCCATATTGGTGGCCCAGGGCCATGAGTTTTATGCTATGTTAGGAAGTTTTAAGTTCAGCACCATGTTGCTGGTAGTGTTGCACATAGTAGTCACCTTTGGAATGGGGGTGGGCATCAGTATCTTGAAGCACTCATTGAGTGCTCAATGGAAAAGTGAGGTATAGCCATTTGCTAGTCCAATCAGCATCTGTGTTGGTCCTTGTATAGCTAGGTGAAGCCATTTAAAAATAACAACATAAAATTGCTGCCCTCCAGATAGGCTGTGACCATGACTCAATGAATCAACAATGACTTCATTTCAGAGCATGCTGCAACTGGTATGTAACAGTCAAAGTTGAGTTGGTAAGTAAAATTACAAATCAAATATGAAAAATGAGATACAGTATATAGGTACAAAGTTAGTGGCCAAGTTCATAAGTATGTACTTGGGAACCATGCAACCTTGAATGCATGACTATGAGCAGCATACTCACTTAGCTGCAGAGGCACTTTTGCCAGCCTGATGCTTTACAGAAACATTGGTCTCCAACTTTTGCTAAGCAAGTTCAGCCAGGGATAGGACTTCTTTTGGCTCCAAAACTTGGAAAAAGGTGTCAAGTAGAATATTACAGAGGACATCATAAGAGAGAGTGGCTGAATTATGAGTGTTGTTGAGGATGGCTTGGTAGAGTCATGTTACAAACAGATTGAGGCATGTGAAGTAAGAGGTAAAATGCTATAAAGGCACATGTGTTGTGAGTTTGCCTGTCTTTTGGCTTCAGAGGGCCTGGATCTGCTGCAGTGATTTACACTTAGCCCAGGATTTCAGACATGTGGTGTGGACCTCAGCAGGGTTGCAATTCAGGCCAGCTTGGAGAACAGCAATCCAAACCATGATGTAGATGATCAATTCAAGGTTGTGTTTTGGCTCATGCATAACACCAGCCCTTGTGTCCAATCCAAATGTGCATAGTATATCAAGTACCATGAAGAGGATTGTCCTCTAGATAGAGCATTAGCAAAATGTTGGATCATTTGATCCATGGAAGTGTTCATACCATTTGCTCTCCTTCAGATACTGGAGTAGCTTCATCCATAAACTTCATGTAGTCAAAATCAATCAGAAGCCTGTGGCAATATTGGCACTTTGCAAGAATTTGTTCTCTTGTGCAGAGATGCTCATGGATTGTGTCATTGCTTGACATAATAGGCCAGCTCACAGTTGTATGGTTGAAGCAGTAGCCAAGCATGTTGGTGATGCTGAGATCCTGGTAAAGAATCTCACATTGGGAGATGAGGAATTCATGGACTTCACAGCTAATTAGAATCATCAATGCAAATAATAAAAAACACACTGACCATCAACAATATCAATAAAAATGCTGATTAGTTCTTGGATGCAACTGAATGTCTGCAATGGGTCACCTACAGGATCAAAGACTAGATGGCATTGAATGCAAGTCTTGGATTGCTTGTCTTCTTGCAAGTTCTCTAATAGATATTCAGGTCTGTGTAGTGTTGTGGTGTCATTCCTTCCCCTAATTTGAACTGTCCATGCCAAAATAAGCTTTGGGATCCTGTAGGTCATCCTTCTCTCTTTGATCTGAGTCAACATTTGTTTCTTGGTGATGGCTCACCCATTGCAAACCCAGGAAATCTTGATAACATGCTGTTTACCAGATGCCAATGTGACAACAAGGCACAGTATGGCTCTGCCATGAATCATGTGGTGACAGCAGAGTACATGTAGAATTGTAAATGTCTTGGCACCAACTTGGATTGTTGAAGTAACATGTAATCTGTTGGCCAGAGGAATGACCAAAGAGAATATGAGCATGGGATCATAGCCAAGAAAGTCCTCCAGGGCAAAGACTAGGATGTAAAGTATGTGAATGAGATACATGATGTTGGTGTGAATGGAATATGGGCAAGATTCAAGTGCACCAGCATGATCAGAGAGGTGGAGATGAAATTTTTGTTGGAAAATGGACAATGTGATGATGAAGCAGCAATCAGGCTGTGCTGTGAAGATTGTGTATGATTTCCTCAAAATCTGTTTGACCAGTCCAGCAAAACTGCTGGCACTGCTGAGTTCAAGGAATAAAGTAACATTACACCATGAGGTAGGACCATCAGGCTGGAATGGATTCCTTTGGAGAAGTGTGACATCTGGTTTCATCTTCATCTTTTCATCTGATGGCATGGGTTTTGTGGCAAACTCAGCTGACCAGTAACAATGGTTGTCTGCAAGTGATTTCATATGTGATCTGGTAATCACCCTGCCAGTCATGGAGCAGTAAGTCTTGAGTACCATGGTTATATAATTGAGCCAGGTAGCAACCTTTTCTTCCTCTGATTCTGGTTTTAGCAAGTAGGTGATCTCCTCTGTCTTGACCATCAAGTTCAAGTTAGAATCTAAGATGGTCCTTGTAATGATCATCGACTGTTTATCATTCTGAGTCTTGCTGCATGAGGGTCTGCCAGAGGATGACCTTTGAGTGCATGAAGAGACAGTAGATGAAGAAAAGCAAAGGATATGGGGAATGTATATTGACTGCCAGCAGCAGGAGGTGGTATTGTATAGCTGTTTTGCATTGTCCAGGTCCTTCAATTGGGAGAGCAAGGATAGTATGATTGGCTGGTTCTGAGAGTCCTGATATTGTTGGAATAGGTACAGTACAAAGTGATTGTCCCTTGCAGACATTGGATCCTCCACAAGGTAAGCACCCTCCAGCTCATTTTGAAGGTCCTTGTCAAGTGGCACTGCTCACAAAAGCTTTACCAATGTGGGAACTGATACTGTTTTAAGTTTAAAGGGGGTCAATAATGATGATGTGATTGCAGTTCTAGGGGGAGGGATATCAGAAGCAATTACAAGAGATTTTTTAAAAAAGGGAACTAGTGGAGGGGAATGAGCTTGCTTGAGGATGAGGGTAGTACATGAACTAACTAAACTATGTCCCTTTAAATATAGGAACTCTGTGACCATGATTGACAGTATACATGAAACAAATGCCTATTGTATGACTGAGTAGTAGAATTGCTTGGTCCAGTAATGATTAAGCCAGAAATCAGTAGAATGCTTGTAGCTAGTATGGCAATTTAGGTGCAGATTGGCTGCCTTGCCAAAGCATGGGATAATCTGTGCAGGAGAATGCACATGAGCCAAAAGAATTACATTGCTGATATGTGAGCCATCCTGTCTAGTTGCATGCTTCAAGGAATATAAATCCACTGCAGGATCTACTTCAGGAGAGAGGTTGAAGCACTGTATGTATGCAAAGAATATGTTGATCCCATTGTAAACTTCACTTTATGGGTGAGTAGTTATAATGATGAGGGACTGTGATTGTGCTTGTCCCAGGGGATCCTGTGTGTAGGATAACCAGGTGAGTAATAGGTGGATAGAAGGAAAGTGGTCCTGGATGTTTTCAGGACAGTTGTTGTAGTCCAGTTGGCAGTCCAGAGTGCAAGAAACCAGACTATTGGACTATTGGTAGTCAATTGGAAGGTGGTGGATGGTGAGGGAAGCATTGGAGAATGGTGGAGATGTGCATGCAGTGATTGATAGATGGTAAACAGTGACAGTGAGATGGTAAAATGTATATTCTTCCCTTGTCAGGGATGGTGACAAGGATTTTATAGTCCTTGGGAATGCCCAGAGGACTGTCTAGTAATGTATGTAAAGTGAAACAAATGGTAACTACAAATTCTGAATAATAAACAACTTGTAAAACATTAAACAAAGTGTGGGAAAATACTGGATCTGGACCAGACTAAACATACCAGACTCAGACTTACAGACTCAGACCTGGACTATGCAGATGACCTTCCAGACTATTGATGGTGTGGTAATGACAATGGAGCATGGTCATGAAATGTTGCAAAAACTGGGGATACAGACCCAGAGTAGTCTGAAGCTCCACATCCACAAAGGACTCAAATGCTGACTGTTTCCAGTCAGCCAGAAGCAGGCAATGATGGTAATGGATGGGGAACAATGGTGTAGATGGATGATGTAGTCAAGCATGGAAATGATGGTGTTGATGATGTAGAGTATGAGCTGCAAAGGACTTGCCAAAAACAGTATGGTGGGCTAAGTCTGGTGGCTGTGCAATGTGTCCTGATGTGCAGTGAACAATACAGATATGGTGGAGTGACTCAGTGGATATGCAATGGGCATAGCAGTAGTGTTGTGGAGTACAATGGACATGATAAGGATGTGATGCAGCAACTTAATTACATGTAGTGGGCATGGATGACAGTATATGAGAAATCTGGTGACATGTGATATAGTCCAGTTGTGGCTGCATAAAGTCTGGCAAAGTCCAGTCATGAATCTGGACCAGATTAGATGGTCAGTCCTGTGTAAACATACAGAATAGAAATGAAATGAAAATGACTATGAATGGTAAGTAATGAATGGTAAATGGTGTGCAAAACAATACAGAATTACATGCAGGAGTCTGACCTGGCTTGTGTTCTTTGTGCTGCTATTGTGTCTATACCTTCCAGATGCCCTAAGTGCAAGTGTCCAACTTGACTTGGCTTCTTCAATCAACTTCTGATGTCTCTTCAACAGTGATACCCTGTAACAGTTGAAATCAAGTAAAATGGAATAAAATGGATGTGTAATACAGTAAATGGATCAGTGATAAAGTCCAAAAGATAGTCTGGTCAGACCTGTGGTCAGTTGAAAGTGTATGGTAAAAGTATCAGAGAGAGATGGTATATGGTGTGGTGTTTTGTTTTTATCTTTTTGCTGACAGTTTTCAAAACAATGCGAAGTATCTCTGGATGAAACCTGGGGTAAAACAATGTAGTCTGGTTTGAAGTCTGGCAGTATATATGGCAGAATGGAATAGAATTGACAGTAGTGAATGGTAATGGTTGGTGGTAAATTGGTATGAATGACAGTGATGATAAGTACAAAAAAATGGCAAGAAAAGCATGAAAATAAAGTGAAAATAAAACAAGACTAATGGTCTCCCCCCCAAGAGGCTTTTACATCATGGCCTCCTGGCCATGTGCACAAAATTGTGAGGGGAGTGGTGACATGGAGTTCACATCAGAGATGGTAAAGAGGCCAGTGAGGCCAGTGTTTTCTGGATTAGATGGAGAAGAATGTTAGTAATAGATGGACATGGATAAAACGATGATAAAAAGACAGTTGGTGGTACTGGTAACAAGTCTGCTGGAATAACCAGCAGATGTACAGATGAATGGATTGACAGTGTTTTGAATGCAACCATGTGTTGCAATGGTATGTTTCAATACAGTATTGTTGATGGTGATAGTGATGATGATGCTAGCAAAGTCCAAGATGAATGCAGTGATGATGATGTTGCTGATGACAGCTGGACCAGTGATGGTAAGTTGGTTGTGACTGGGTGTCACAGTGGTGTTTTTCTATATGGTGTGGGTGTTGATAATGGATGTGATGATGATGGAAAATTCTGAGATGTTGATGTTGACATTGATGATGATGACAGTTGAGAGGGTGACTGGCATGAGGTCTGGCACAAAGTCCAGACTAGTACTGGTGACAATGATGATGATAGTAAGGATGGTGATGATGATAATGATGGTAAGGATGGTGATGATGGCATGGTCAGTTTTGGTATTGATGGTGGTGGTGATGGTTGCTTTGAAGTCTGAGATGATATCAGTGGCATTGACAATGTCAATGTCAACTGGTATGAAGACAGGTGTGAAGTCCAGTTTGAATTCTGGACCAGTGATGGTGATGATGATGGCAGTAAAGATGGTGGTGGCAAATGACATAGCATGATAATGTGATCAATGCTGGCATGGATGGTCATGCAGCCAGTGACACATGGAATATGCATGTTGCCCAGTAGATAGAGATGGTGGTCTGGACCTCAGACTATAAGTCTGGTCCAGATGTACTCAGCAGCAATAGGACATCTGCAAATAAAATAATGATGGTCAGCACAAAATGTGCATGTAGTGGGTGCAGGCACATGATGTGAGAGCACAAGCACAGACATGGTCAGTTTCAGCAGTAATGATGGTGGTGGTGGCAGTAGAGATGGAGTTGATGAGGGTACTAGAGCTAGAGCTGGATTTGAAGTTGGTGGTGGCAATGGCATTTGCAGTTGATGGTTAGTGAATACATGCTTGAGGCTATTGTATATGGTTGTACAGCCATGGACATGCAGTATGTGTGCTCCTCTGGGTAGTTACAGTCGATGGTCCAGACCTTAGACTATTAGTCCAGTCCAGATGTACTCTCTGGCTAGAGGGCATCTGCAAATGAAATGGTTCTGGTCAGCACAAAACATACATAATGCTGGTGATGGTTTGGTGTATGCAAACAAGAACACAGTTATGGTCAGTTGAGCTGGCAATGGGTGTGGCAACTAAGTTGGTATTAGTGCTGGACAAGTCAGAGGTGGTATTGGTAATGTCAGAGATGATGTTGAAGACTGGACCAGTGTTGGTACTGGTGTCAGTGTTGGTAGTGATGTCAGTAACAGTGATAATGTCAGTGGCAAGGTTGGTAGTTGCATTAGCAGTGGTGTTGATGGTGGAGAG
>JBBPKX010000739.1:0-12452 GCA_038089435.1 Boletus austroedulis | reverse complement strand
TCACCCATATCTTCATCATTAGTAGGACATGGAGTAACATCAACAAATGGCATTCCTTGTCCCTGACACAGGATAAAATCAGATGACTGCATCCCTTGTCAAGTAGATGTTCTAATTGGTTCATCCTACATTTGCTCTTCCTGAATAGAATCCACATCCATATGAATATCTCACTCTATTTCAAGTGGAGGTCACTTGCCATAAGCATTGTCTGGCATTATGTGAGGCCTAGGAACTTGTTGAGTTCTCCTCTCCTGTAGCAGAGGATGAGTAGTGGTCTGTTCATCCATGGTTTGCCTATTTTGATGCAGTAACACACAGAATGTAGGAAGTGGCTCACAAGCTTGTCATGGTGATTGCCAATTGGCTGGCATAAAGTGAGGAGGTGAAGGAAGAGGAGGAGCATGATAACATTTCCATTGAGGCATGTCATCATGATTGCAAAGGTTATTCTCTTCATCCAACTATCTACCCATCAGTCTATTTTCTCTTTTTGTTCTCATCTTTGGAGGCAAAAGAGACTATGGTGGTGGAGAAGGTACATGAGGTGTCCTCTCTGATGGAGGTCTTGTGAAGAGACCAAAATTGGAGGAAGATGATAAAGAAGGTATAGATGATTGACAAGGTTCTTGTGACTCTCATGGTCTCCAAGCTGGTGGGCTTTGGGAGCAATGAGAAGGGGTAGCCTATGATCTTCTTGGTTCAAGTGCATATCTGCCAAGAATTGGAGCATCGACTATAATGTAATGATCAGGTGGAGGGTCTGGATTCTGTTTATCCTGGTCACTAGTTGTAGATGCAGAGTTGTGTTCAGATGCAACATCTTTTGGCATAGCAGTCTGTCTGTCAATTCCATCACTTCTGGAACAATTGCAGAAGTGAGCTTCATCAAATGTGGCACATGTAAAAATAAAGACCCAGTGTCTGGATTGTGACCCAGAACCACCAACCTTTCATGTTGGGTTCATATCCTATAAAGGTCATCTCCTCAGCTTTCACAGATAACTTATCCTTTCTCATCTCTAGAGAAATAAAGACATAGGCTAAACAGCCAAACACTCAGAAGTATGAGACATCTGGTTGCTTCCCAGAGTATAACTCAATGGGAGATCTCCACTGGTGATGATGCATGGGCTGTCTGTTATAGATATGTAAAGAAGTCTCCAGGGCATCTTGCCAGAAGATCCTGGGTAAACAGACATGAAAGTGTAATGCCTTGGCTTTCTCCATTATAGTTCAATTGAACCTCTCTGCATGTCCATTCTGTTGTAGAGTATGAGGAACAGATGTTTGGTATGTGATACTGTGATTGTGAAGGAACACCTGAAAATCCAGAGACATGTATTCTCCACCTTGATCAGAGTGAATAGAGGTGACATGAGAACCAGACTGATTCTCAAGCCAGGCAACCTGGGCATGAAAGACATCAAGGGTGCCAGCCTTCCCCTGCAGAAACAACAGGAGAGCAAAGCCAGAGTGTAACGAATCCCTAAGATGGGTGTACATTTCATTTTTCCATCATTCTTGGTTGTGGGTCATAGCCACAGCATAGCCACAGAGTCCCACAAGTCATCATGAGTCATTACAAGTCACATTGAGTCATAACAAGTCATGACCTTGATTGAGTCACAATGAGTCATACCGAGTCACACCAGAGTCAGTAGGAGTCACTCTTGGTCACTCTGACTCACATGCCTCATGCAGCAGGCACTGCACACAGGATAGCACAGGATTGCATAGGATGGCACAGCTGTTACATTTTCTAATTTTCTATCTATTTTCCGATACTTAATGGACACTTACTTAGTTTCTTTCTTGTACGTCTCTTAGCTAAGGGGTTAGCAGACAGGGACCCAAGGTCTCAGTCTCAGTCAATCCAGACCAAGGCAGTGTAGCCCAAGGCTATGCAACCCTTGACGTCATGGCCCTGGAATGTTCTAGGGCAGTGATCAGCAGTGCAAGGCACTTGAAACAACCTAACTCACTTAAGAGCTGGATGCTTAAGGGATGCGTTTGAGCGATGGGCGAGAGAGGGAAATATCAAAGGAGAACAAGACTGGGGGTCTTGCCTCGCTTCGATCCTGGTATTTATACTCTACTGTACATGGCTGTGTCTGGTCCGTGCTAGCGAGGCTATACTACGTTAAATATGCCATTGGTACATGAGGCAAAGCGCTGGGGCAGAGGTGTACTAACCGGGACGAGGGGATGAGTCATGTCGTGCCTGATCTGAGTCAGTCTGAGTCATAGGGGCTATTTATGGATAGGTGTGCGCTGGCAGCATACAGCCACGCATAGCCCTGATGAGTCGATCTGGGGTGATGACGTCAAGGGTTTGCATAGCCTTGGGCCATGCGTCCTTGGTCTGGACTGCTCTATGGTCCTAGTTGAGTGTGAGCCTGCTAACCCCTTAGCTAAGTGGCGAGCATAGAAGAAAATAGAAAAGAAACTAAGTAGGTGGCCATAAAATAGATAGAAAAATAGAGAAACGTTACAGCACTGACATGTGTCTGCCCCAAAATAGCCCCTATGACTCAGATTGACTCAATTTGACTCACCACTCATCCCAATATGATAGTCTCTGCCCCGATGCTTTGTCTCATGTACCAATAGCACTATTCCCGTAGATACAGCCTCACTAGCATGGACCAGGCACAGCCATGTACAGTAGAGTATAAATACCAGGCTCAAGGCAACAAGACACCCCAGTCTTGTTCTCCTTGATCTTTCCCTCTCTCACTGAACGACTTGGATGCCCTCCTCAAGCGCCCAGCTCTTAAGTGAGTTAGGTCATTTCATTAGAACAAGACTGACCTTTACCTGCTGGACTAGCTACCTGCCAGAAGATCTATCAAGTCGACCAAAGGAATTCAAATTCACCAATAGGCTACTCTCTATAGCTCGTCCAGAGTACTAAACACTTTCCCAGTGTTGTACTACCATATCGAAGACCTCCTCGAATACTCGCTTGCCAGAACACATGGATTACCGGATCCAGTAGCAAGGGCCAGACCATCGATGGTAACCCTCAAGGACCTGGTCCCAGATTGGCCAGTAGAGTTGAAAGTAGAAGACGAAGAGGACCTACAGGTAAAGTAACGGCATTCCACCTTATCCATAGGGGAATTGCATCAGGAGCTCATGAAGCCCATTACTAGCTTCTCTACCTGGAATCAGAAGCAGAACGGCTGGAAGTAGAAAAAAGAAGATTGGAAGAGTTGGAGGAGCTATCTGACTATTGTATGAGTTTAGATGAAGAGCTTAGAACAGTAAGGGAGCATAGTACCCTCAGCCCGGATGACTTGCCATCCACTCTAGTAGAGACCAAGGCAAGCCTCCAAGGAGATATTGTAGACCCCTTCAAGCATGAAGTTGGCACACCGCCCTACTGCCCCTCAATGCCAGATCGCCCAGAGCCACTTCTAGTGGAACCTGTAGACTGGACATGGGTGACAAGTGATCACCGCCATGGATCAACATCTGAGGCAAGCAGACTTCGACGTGCGACTCGGGAGAGATTACAGAGAGAGATCAACAATCTTATTCAGGAGGGGATACACCTTGCTCAGGAGAGAGACCAGAATGCCACCAGAGCCACAGAACTCAGAGAACAAGTACAGGCAGCACATGTGGACATTGCGGAGTGAATATGCATTAGACAGAGACCTCCTACTCCCAGCCCTCCTCATCCTCCTCCTTACCCCCATTGGTTTCGTCCTCACAAGCCTATTGCTCATGACATCACTTCTCCTCTCCAACCCCGCTCACTACTTAGGTGCCCTTGTCATTTCCTTCTGTATTAGGCTTTTATTTGTAACTATTGAAAATGTCATTGTACAAGAGCCTAGATCCGAAGCAGAACAGAACCCAATCAGTCCAATTGAGGAAGTGTGCATAATTGAAGAAGTGCCACTGCACATCATTGCAGCAGAGCGAGAACACCAAGAGCAGGCTATAACGAGAGAGAACGAAGAAAATTCAGACTCTGAAACTCTCATACATCACGGAAGTAACTTGCTAAGGAACACATGAGTAGAGTCTAATCCCCAGTATACCATTGGGTTGACTCCAGCAGAAAGAAGGCACAACTTTAGGAACTGCTACCTCATCGCCAGAGAAAGAACCCTAGCTGCTAGAGCAGCTAGATGATGAACAGAAGAAGCCACAGATCGAGTATTAACGAATCTCAGGGAACTTGATGATCAGATCTCTGATCAGATCCTGTTTAGGCCAAGACCTTCCATCCCACACTTCCCCATAGACAGCAATGAGTCACCCCTTTGATAGGCAGGCATTCATTGCCAATCTACAGGCAATTCAGATCAATGCCACGTTAGCCAATGACCTTCTTAATCTATTCGACCACTTAACAGAGCGACATGATGATACTCAGGCAGCTCTCAATCAGAGCACTGCCACTATAAGAAGACAAGCTGCCACTATTGCCGCTTTAGAAAATCAGATTAACCAAGCAACCACTCAAATCACTGCCCTGCAGGCATTATCAGCAGCAAACCCTGCCACAGCCCCCAAGCTTAGCAAAGCTTTTGTGGACCCCAGATCCTATAATGGATCGAGATCAAAGTTTGAAGAATGATGGACAAAGATTCAATTGTGGCTGCATGAAAATGTTGCAGTGTTTCCCCCAGCTAGCCAAAAGGCCATAATAGCCATCCTATCATGCTTAGAAGGACAGAAGGCTGGAGGCTTTGCCCAAACCAAGTTAGATCTTATCTCGCAAGGAGGAACCTATACATGGGCTACCCTCATAACAGAGATAGAAGCTTTATTTAGATCTGTGAATCAACAAGAATGGGCCAGAGCGAAGCTCCAAACCCTTAAGCAAGGAAAGATGCTGATAGATGACTGGATCATCAAATTCATGGAATATGAACCCCAAACAGGGATGGATACGTTGCATCTTATCTCCATTATCGAGAAGAATGTTGATCAGAAGATCATTAACCAGATCCTTATGGAAGGACCCAGACCCACATCGGTAGCTGACTATCTGGAGAAATGCAGAGTCATCAGAACCAGAAGGCAACTCCTATCGTTTATCCACAATGGGACCACCACTAGATGCGACCCCTTTGCCATGGATGTAGACCGAATGGAGGTAGAATCAGAAGCAGCTGAACCTGATGATGAAGAAGAAAGGCAGGCCGCCATGATCCAAAAAGGAAAAGCACGTGTAGGGAAGAAATATAAGAAAACACAAGCATGGATCTCCACCTGCTTTAATTGCAGAAAGCCTGGACACTTTGCCAAAGAATGCCAGCAACTGTTGACGAAATGTCCAGATTGTTCTTGGATGAAAGGGGAACATAAACCCAACTGCATCAGAACAAAGGTCCACTCCACTAGATCAATGAACATGGAAGGAGCCACCTCATGGGACGATGAAGAGGATATTCCCCGTGCATGCAAGGAGATGATGATGGAACAAGTCAGGGCTCTATTTCAGTTGATGCCCTCGAGCTCAGGAAAAGCTTGAGCAGTCTAGAAAGACTGAGCAATCAGGCTGCAAAAGAGAGCTCAGACATTCGCACTATGAACCTTATCTCAGATGGTTATGAATCTATGCCAGCAATCATTCAAGAAAAACCTCATGGTATTAAAAATACAGATATTGATATGTGCCATTTAGTGATGCTTGCCAAGGAGATTAAAGGAAATGAAGAATCAAGGACGACGAAAGAAATTGAGTTACCAATCATCGTGCACACCAAAAATGACCAAGAGATCACCGTAAAAGCCTTATTAGACTCTGGGTCACACATGACATTTATAGACCAGAAATGGGCAGAAGAAAATAAGATACTGTTAAAGCTGCTGCCAAGACCTATACTCTTGTATAATGCAGACGGAACAAAGAACAGTGCTGGAACACTGAAGTACTATGCCTGGATTGTAATGGAATATGATGGACACCAAGAAGAAATGAGAACCGAGGTAGCCAATCTTGGAAAGAATAAAGTCATTCTGGGCTTCACATAGCTAAAGCATCATAACCCAGAAATAGATTGGGAGAAGCAGATGGTATGGATGATGAGACATCTGATCGAATGCGAGAACCCCTTCCTATATCATCTAAATCAAATGGAAAGAGCTGATGCTCAATTCCTAGCAGAAATGCGAAGAGGACAACAAGTGGATCAGAAGCTTGCAGAGCTGATGAATAAAAATAGACCACCAGAGGAATTAGTGCCAAAAGAATACCACAAATACCTCCACATGTTCTCAAAAAAGGAATCTGAAAGGATGCCGACCTGAAAGCCATGGGATCATGCTATCAAGTTAAAGCTGGACTTTGTGCCAAAGAAAGAGAGATTGATACCCTTAGATCCTGTGCAACAGAAAGAGGTTAGCAATTTCATCGATGACCAATTGGCCAAAGGGTACATATGGCCCTCTAAATCCCTCCAAACCTCACCAGTATTCTTTGTACCAAAGAAAGATGGAAGAAAATAAATGGTGCAGGATTATTGTTACTTGAATGAATACACCATATGAAACAACTATCCATTGCCCCTCATATCCCAGCTCATCAATAAATTAAACAGAGCGAAACTCTTTACAAAGATGGATCTTCGCTGGGGATACAATAATATTCGAATCAAAGAAGGAGATGAATGGAAAGCTGCCTTCGTTTGCCACAGAGGTTCTTTCAAACCCCTAGTCATGTATTTTGGCCTATGCAACTCACCAGCAATGTTTCAAACGATGATGAATGAGTTGTTTGCTGACATGAATGATGTGTGCATCATATATATTGATGACATCATGATCTTCACCAAAACTGATAACCAAAAGGAGCATGATTGAATTATACTCAAAGTCCTTGCATGACTTGCAGAAAATGATTTGTTTGTAAAACCAGAAAAGTGTTACTTTCAGGTAAAACAAGTAGAATTCCTCAGAATGATTGTGATGGCCGATGGAATCCAAATGGATGATGAAAAGGTGAAAGCCATAAAGGAATGGCCCATGCCTATGAAAGTGAAAAATGTCTGAAGCTTCCTTGGACTGGCCAACTTCTATAGACAGTTCATTGACAGATATGTGCAAGTGGCGCACCCACTTAACAACCTTACCAAGAAGGACGTTCCCTTCAAATGGACAAGTCGCCAGCAGAAAGCCTTTGATGATTTAAAAGAAAAATTCACTACCACCCCAATCCTCGCATATCCAGATATAGACAAGAAATTCTGCCTAGAGACGGATGCATTGGATTTTGCAACAGGAGCAGTGTTATCCATAGAACTAGAAGAAAAATGGCACCCAGTCACCTATTCCTCGCACTCCATGATGCCCGAAGAGAGAAACTACCCAATCGCAGATAAAGAGATGCTCTCAGTGATCCGAAGCCTCGAACAGTGGCATCACTATCTAGAAGGAGCACAATATGAATTTGAAATATGGAACGATCATGCAAACCTCCAATGGTTTATGAAGAGGCAGGACCTCAATCATAGACAAGCCCAATGGGCACAGTATTTATCTCGATTTTGTTTCAAATGGACACACAAGGCCAGTACTCAGATGGGAAAGCCAGACACCCTCTCCAGGAGAGAAGATCACTTGGATGGAAAAGAAGATAACAAAGAAGTAGTCATCATACTGCCTGAACAGATTTGAGCAGTACATCTCCGAATGGATGATGATGAAATAATAAGACGGATCAAAGAACTTGTCCATAGATTAAAAGAAACCGAAGTGCAGAATTTGGAAAACCGATATGAAGTCCATATGGAGCAAGAAGATTTGCTAGTGGACAAAAGCAGAAAGATCTTCGTGCCAGAAGATGAAAATCTCCAAATGGAGATATTACACCTCCATCACGATACCCCTATAGCTGGACATCCTGGAGCAGAGAAAACATTAGAACTGATATGGAGGAGCTATAACTGGCCTGGTTTGCCAACGAAAGTCAAGGACTACATCACCAGATGTGACCTATGTGCCAGACACAAAGGATCCAATATGCTACCAGCAGGAAAACTCCTACCATTGCCAATACCTGAGAGACCATGGAATGATGTGTCCACAGACTTCATAACAGATCTACCACCAAGCCAGGGGCTCAACTCCATCCTAGTAGTCATTGACCAATTCTCAAAAGAAGCCAAATTCATTCCATGTAAGAAAACCACCACTGCGTTGCAGACTGTGCACTTATATCTGGACTATGTCTGGAAAATGCATGGCTTGCTGCACACTATTGTATCAGATCATGGACCACAGTTCGCTTCTCAGGTAATGAAAGATTTGTGTCGGAGATTGGGAATCCAACCCAAACTCTCCACCGCCTTCCACTCCCAGACGGATGGACAGATGGAGAGAGTCAATTGAGATCTACAGCAGTATCTTCGACTTTTCTGTTTCTCACAACAGTCGAAATGGAGCGAGTGGCTGGCCATCGCCCAGTTCTCCTATAATAGTAAACAACACTCCTCCACAGGGACATCCCCTTTCAGCATCATGCATACCTATCAACCACAGATGGGATTTGAATGGTGCAGTACGAAAGCACCAGCAGCTGAAGAACTGTCGGAGCATATAAAGAAAGTTTGGAATCAAACCCAAGTAAACTTAGAAAAGGCATAGAAGTGAATGAAGGAACAGACCAATCGTCACTGAACCGAGACGCTGCCATATCAGGTCAAAGATCAGGTTTGGTTGTCTACTGAAAATCTGAAATTGACCAGAGCATCAAAGAAGCTCATGGAATGATGGCTTGGATCCTATACAATCGTCTGCACAGTCAGACCAAATGCAGTAGAGCTGCGCTTACCCAGATCTATGAGGATCCATCCCACAGTCAACGTCTCACAGGTCAAGCCTTATAAGAAATGTATATCCAGACAACCTGTGATGGAACCTAGACTGATTTTGGTCTTGGAGAAAGGAGAGAACAAATGGGAAGTTGAGAGAATAGTGGATAGCAGATGGGTTCATAATTGGCTCCAATTCCTGGTGCATTGGAAAGGATATGCCAATGAAGAATGAACTTGGAAACCGGAGTCCCATCTGAAGCACATGGAACAGGCTATTGCTGACTTCTACCATGCTTCTCCAAATGCCCCACAAAAACTCCGCATAGCAGTGCCAGACTTCTTTCATTTATTTAAGCATTGTGGATCATCTATACCCAAAAAACCACCGCATCTGCTACCATTTGATCGACTCGATCATCCATAAGCTTTTGCCCCAGGGGTATGCCTGGGTTACCAATGCTCTTATTGTTGATCAAGCCTTGCTCTCACAATGGACCACATCTGCACACAGATCCAGCATGCCACTTCCTACCTATCCTACTCCCTTTTACACCTTACACACATGCACCTCCATACCCCTATTTATTTCATAAGACCAGAACCTATTGGAAATTGGAAAAACGATGAAAATCCGGATGCCATATGGGATAATGAATGGAATCCATCCCATCCTCTAGGTAACCATGCAGAACATTGGGTGTTCTTATGGGACAATGGCTCAGATAGCCACAGCATCCTAAACACCACGTCGGTTTGGGGAGATGAGGAAGATTCCCTGCCAGATCTTGAAACAGTACTGGACCCTGACCCCACAGATCCACAGTGGATGCTAGAGAATTGGCAAGGTCCCTGGGAACTGGCATGCAAGCTGATGGAGCTCTGGCTTCCGGGCACCATGCCCACGCCTGAAACCACAATCCCCGTGCCTCTCCTGGACCCTCTGCCACCTCTCTGTGCCAATGCCTACTTGTGGCCGGCGCCCTACCACTGGCCGGACATCAGCCCTTCCACTCAGTATCACCTCCAGGTGATGCAGTGGCCCCTGCACATGAATATGCCAATGGAACAGCAGGGCTACTTCACATGGTACCTGGTGCATCTGGAATGGCCGCAGGAGCCACCGGAGGGCAAGATGGACAAATAGCTGTCAGGATGCCAGCTCATAGGGGGGGTGATGTTATGTTTCCTAATTTTCTATCTATTTTCTGATACTTAATGGACACTTACTTAGTTTCTTTCTTGTATGCCTCTTAGCTAAGGGGTTAGCAGACAGGGACCCAAGGTCTCAGTCTCAGTCAATCCAGACAAAGGCAGTATAGCCCAAGGCTATGCAACCCTTGACATCATGGCCCCAGAACGTTCTAGGGCAGTGATCAGCAGTGCAAGGCACTGACATGTGTCTGCCCCGAAATAGCCCTTATGACTTGAATTGACTTGACTTGACTCACCACTCATTCCAATATGATAGTCTCTGCCCTGATGCTTCACCTCATGTACCAATAGCACTATTCCTGTAGATACAGCCTCGCTAGCATGGACCAGGCACAGCCATGTACAGTAGAGTATAAATACCAGGCTCAAGGCAACAAGACACCCCAGTCTTGTTCTCCTTGATCTTTCCCTCTCTCACCAAATAACTTGGACACCCTCCTCAAGCGCCCAGCTCTTAAGTGAGTTAGGTCATTTCAACAGCCAGGTACAGGATTGCCTTGCAGTTACATCATGTTGATCCTATAACAGCCTCATGGAGGAGGCACTGTCATGTCTTATCCTATAGCAATATGGATGCTTCACAGCCCTTTCTGCCTCATGTACCAATAGCTATAGTAGCTCAGGATAGCCTCAGTAGCATGGACCAAGCACTGCCTTGTAGTGTAGAGTATATAAAGGCCTATCAATAGCACAGTCCCCATCTTAATTCACCTGTATTTTCCCTGCCTTTCTCCCAGCCCCTCAGCTCCTTTCTCAGTCACTTGAAGCACACCTCCTCCAAGCCCTTTGACTAGGGAACTCCCAGAGTATAGAACAGCCTAAGGAAGCCAGGTTGCCACACAGAGTAGTCATCAACAAGAGTGAAGACATAACAAGCATGAGAACATGACTTGACCAGAAAAGGTCCCATAAGATTAGAGTGAAGGAGGGCAAGAGGTTAGGAAGATTGGTGATCAGAAAGACCAAAGGACCTATCAACCATTTTTCCCTCACTACATCCTTTGCACAACAGAGTGGACTGAGGGATAGCAAAAGCAGGGCAGCTGGAGGCATGACCTGACAAGTGCCTCAACACATTTTTGGAATAGTGTCCCATGTGCTGGTGCCACAAAGAAAAGTCAGAGTCCTATGACAAAGTCATGAGCATGGCAATGTGACTGGAGTTATCAGAGGACAGAAACCAGTGCAAATTGTTGTCTGGAAATGAGGCTTCAGCTCAGATTATCAAATGTCCATGCTTGTTCCAGATTAGTGTTTCTCTATGTTTAATCTCATACCAAAAACCTTGTAGGATCAGTGTGGATACTGACAATAATCAGTGTGCTGCATTAGGAGCATATCAAACTCATTCAAGGACTATAGGCAAAAGTCCCTCAGGGTGTGCTATGACTTTCCCTGGTCCATGCATAAGAACTTCAGTGCCATCAGTGACAGAAGCTTTGTGTATTCCTCATTCAAGATGTACAAAATCATCTAGATATGGAGTGATATGATCAGTGCATCCGCTGTCAATCATCCAATGAGAACAAGTGGCCTTAAAATTCCCTCCTACCATATAACAGCCAAAAACATCGAATTCTACAATGTCATCATCATATACATCAGGAAGAGTAATATACTTAATAGGCTGCAGAGCTATAGTAACTGGAAGGTCTTGAGTGAAAGTGCCCAGCATGGTGTGGCTTGATGCAAGTCCTCTGATAGTGATGACCTGTTTCTTGGCCTTCTTCAATTGCTTAGACTTTTTCCCTGAAGAGATCCCACCTGGATCCACAACGTCCCAAGTCTCTTCCTTGTTAGAAAGACATGTGGCAGGTTTGAAACTGCTGGTGAGAGGGTCCTGTCATATCTGGCAAAATATCCATACCATCATCATCTCCTTCCCAACCTGCATGCATGACTGTAGAGTTGAAATCTTCGAAATTAACCTCCATCATCTTTTGATGATGATGGATATCTATAGAAAAGTCAGCATCCTCCATTTCCATTTGGTCAAGAGGTAGGTCATTGAGGAATGGGAACATTGGTTCCCTGACCACAGCATTCATGACTGCTTGATGAGCCTTTGCTTTTCCTTTCCCTTTGTGGTCAGGAACAGTTCCACATTGTTCATGTTGTTCCTGTTGCTGTTGGAAGTACTCTCTTGGGCCTTGAGGAGGACCACCATGCCCTCTATGATTGCACTGACCTCTAGATGGTCCAGCTGCAGGCTATTGGGGCTGGTTTTGGTGGCCTTGTTGGCCTCTCCACCTGTTTCCAGATGGGGGTCCACCTTGGATAATGTTAGTCTGATGAGCTTGAGAGAAAGGTCCTGCTTGGACTTTGGAAATGTGGAAGGAAAGGGGGCAAATTTTTGAGTGGTGAATATCAACTTTTCATAAGATGGCCTGCTGAATTTTAGTGACTGTGAAGTTGTTGGCAGCAGTGGTATAAATGACAGTGGAATGGAAGGGGTCAAAG
>JBBPKX010000738.1:0-12459 GCA_038089435.1 Boletus austroedulis | reverse complement strand
ATAGATAGGAGATCTATTTGCCATTGGTAGATAAGGCTGTTTAGTCATTACAGCTTACTTTTCTTATCTCTTATCCTTTGTCATTCCTATCTCTTTATAGATAGAGTACATACATGGACAAACAGTCTAGTAGTGTATATAAGAGAGCTCAAGTATCTCACTCTCCAGGTTAACAAGTTATCTTGCCTCTTGCACTTCAAGTATCCTCAGTGCCCACTACTTCACATCCTTACTCACCTACTCCAAGTATAAGTTCTCTACACTAGCACCCTACTTCCTCTACCGCTCCTTCATCTATCCTTGAGCATTCCCTTGGCTAGCCACCAAGGAGAGAAAGAGACTTGCACATCTCTTTATCCACCCCACATGCTAGTCATCTGTTACCCTCACCCCAGAGTTTGGTGGTCAAGTGCCCCACTGACAATCTCAGAGACACGAAGGAGTATACTGCCAAGACTAGAGCCATACACAGCTGCCTATAAGCAGAGATGTCTCAAGCAAGCCCATTCACAGATATCCTTATGACACTCCAAGACAATATGGTTAGCTGGCAGGATAAGATCACAGCCATAGCTGAAGCAATAAACAAGATAGAGAGAGCCTTTCAGGTGCAGGATGTCACCAGTATCCAGCTTCAGAACAAGAATACCGGCTTACAACAGTTATTAGCCAGAGCCAAAGCAGGAAGTCAAGCAGGATCCATGGGACCTACTCTAGGATATTCCAGAAAGATAGAGCTTTTTGCAGATCCAGGAACCTATGACAGATCTAGAGGAAAGTTTGAAGAATGGTGGTTGAAGATGAAAGGATGGCTAGATGCCAACTCCACTGCCATTGCCCCTTATTCCTATGATGCAGTAGTCACAGTTCTATCCCACCTTACAGGAACAAAAGCAGGATGCTTTGCAGAAACAAGATTAGCTAGAGGAAGAACCTATGTATGGTCAATGCTAGAAGCAGAAATCCCCATGATGTTCCAAGCCACAAACAATAGGAATTGGGCCATTAAAGAACTCTTGAAGATGAGACAAGGAGATCAGACCACCGATGAGTTTATTATCCAGTTTGAGTCTCTATACAACCTCACCAACATCACTGATAGCCACACCATCATGCTAGTAGAGAAAAGCACTCACCCCACCATCATCCAATAGATCTTTAGAGAAGGGAAATGCACAGACACCATCACTGCATACATGGCAGAGATCAGACATATTGGTAGTGCTCAGGAAGCCTATCAGTACCTCTATAAAGATCAGCCTTTTCAGGACTGCCCCTTCCACTCCTTTCATCAGTTTAAGCCCAAGTCGGCCAACCAAAAGGATGATTCAATGGATATTGACACAACAGAGTCTAGAGCAATTCAAGAAGAGTGCTATGGATGTCATGAACTGGATCATCATATCAGAGATTGCCCAAAGGTTAAAGGAAAGAAGTGCCCAGAATGCAAATGGTTCAGCAAGCATTATAGAGATTGTCCCAGGAATAAAGAAAAGTCTTCAGATCAGGGTCAACGCCAAGCAAGAATGGTGCATTGAAAGTCCTCACCCCATTCGAAGGATGAACCCAAAGACTTTATTCCCCAAGCTTGCAAAGGAATGACCATGGAACAAGTGAAGAAGCTCTTTGAGTCAATGAACTAGAAAAAGAATTAATCCAGGGATGCAGCTGGAATATCAATGCAATGAACGAAGAGATATATGAGAACAGAGAAAAGAAAAAACCCTACCCTGGGCTGCATCAGGGTTAACAATACATGAAGGATAGAAGAAGAACCAGGGAAGTCATCTGGTTTATCAATGCTTGACACTCAGGTTTAGTATTTTTGAGTCTTTATCCTTAGCAAGAGAACTCTCTGGAGTGACGGAAGCTTTGGGATTGTCTTGTCCTACCCTCATTCTTGCCCATGGCTTCACCACAGTCATCATCATTGACACTTTGGGGATAGTTTCATCTGTTCAAGACAGCAGTGCTTGTGCCTGATGCACTGGGCTAGCTTTATGAGTTCATCATGAGTCAAGTGCCCTCATGCCCAACATATTGGAATAGTTTTGAAGTTTTCTTGAGTTAGGATGCTCTTGCCTTGATGCACTGAGGATTTATTTAGGTTGTTCAGAGTCCAACCCTTAGGAAGGGTATAGTGTAATGATTCCCTAGGTTGGGAGTACACTTTTCATTTTTCCATCATTCTTGGTTGCAGGTCACAGCCACTGCACAGCCACCAGAGTCATAATGAGTCACATTGAGTCATAACAAGTCACATTGAGTTATAACAAGTCACAACCTCAATCAAGTCACAATGAGTCAAGAGAAGTCAGGAACCCTCATATAGTCATATCGAGTTACACTGGAGTCAGTAGGAGTCACTCTTGGTCACTCTGACTCATGCACCTCATGCAGCAGGCACTATGTACAGCACAGCACAGGATGCATAGGTTAGCACAGCCAGGTACAGGTTTAGCCTTGCTGACGCCTCATGAAGAGAGGCCTAGTCACAACAGACCAATAGCAGAGATAGCTTATCACAGCCTTACCAACCTCATGTACCAATAGCATTAGTAGCTTAGGATAGCCATAGTATAGCTGCACAAGCACGGACCAGGCACAGCCTCATAGTATAGAGTATATAAAGCCTGTCAGTAGCACAGTCCTTATCTCAATTCACCTTCATCCTTTCCTTGTCTTTTGTGCCTGCTTCTCAGTTACTGTATGCTTGATGCATCCCCCTCCAAGCCCTTCAATAGGGAACCCCTTTAGTATAGACCCAGCAAGAGAAGTGTAATGTTTCCCTATTTTTCTATCTATTTTATGGCTGCTTATTTAGTCTCTTTCCTTATTTCTTTCATGTTTGCCTCTTAGCTAAGGGGTTAGCAGACATGGACTTGAGACAAGGTCTAGGTTGGTCTTGATTAGGGCAACATGGCTCAAGGCTATGTAAACCCTTGATGTCATAGCCCTGGAACATGTTGAGGCAGTGATCAGCTGTACATACAGTGACCTCCAAAACTGTTGCAATGATTGACCTCATTACAGTGTATGAAGTGTACTGCAATCATATGTAGGAATTTTGCTTAGGTTTGCTGAGATAATCGATAGTCCTTACTCTTGGCTATCAAATTGGTTTCTGGGTCATGTGATATGGCTCAGTTGCTATGGAGATATGCCTATTTCAAAACAACAATACCATTGCAACAGTTTTGCACCTGATGGTTTTTGGAATATATTAGTACTTGGTATAGCCTCCTTTTGCTTTGAGCACTGCTTAAATCCTCCTAGGCATGCCCTCAATCAACTTCTGACACTCCTCAACTGGTATTCCTTTCCATTCCTTCTCAACCCTGTCCTATAATCTAAGAACTCCATTTGATGTGTTCTCATGCTCTACTAGCCTTCTTTTGAGGTAATTCCAAAGATATTCAATGGGGTTTAAGTCAGGAGACTGTGCAGGCCACACCATAGTTCTAAAATCCTGCTCCTCTAGCCAATCCTTCACCTTTCTACAGGTATGCTTGGAGTCATTGTCTTGCTGACAGATAATGTCAGAAGGATCCAAACCACAATACTCCAGAGTATTCAGCAGGTCCTTCTTTAAAATCTAAATCTAAAGATCTCCATCAATCCTACCATCAATCCTGATACCATAGCCAACTTCCTTCCAAGTCATACAGCTCCACATCATCAAAGAACCTCCTCCATACTTGATTGTTCCTTTCACTAGCATATTACTAAGCCCTTCACCTGCCTTTTTCCACATCCATTTATGCCCATCTGACCCTAGGTGATTGATTTTGATCTTATTAGACCATACTACCTTCTTCCAATCTTCTATAGTCCAATCCTTGTGAGCATAGGCAAAATCTAAATGAGCTTTATGATGCTTGGTTGAGACAAAAGAACATTTGGACTTGACCACAGCCTTCATGCCAGTATTTTTCAAGTGTCAATGTACTGTAGTGGCAGAGAGAGGTTGATTGATGACATTGGTGAGAGCTTTGGTCACTTGAACAGCAATATTAGCCTTGCTAAAAGAGATGAAATGAATAGCATGGCAAATGTTGGTGGAAGAAAGCTTGAATGGATGACCTCCAGTAGACTTCTGAAGCTCAGAATGCTTTTTGAAGTGAAGTCTAGAGATGGTGGACATAGGAAGACCAGTAGTAGCAGCAATAGAGTGAGCAGAGTGTTCAGTATCAATCATAGAGAGGATGGTATTTTTTAAGTAAAGGAAATGGATCTTATAATGATATAGTTGGGAATAAAGATGTGTAGAACCTATTTCAAACTTAGACATAGTATTTGTGTGTGTATCCTTGTTTGTATTGGCAAATATCACTAATTATCATGTAATTTCAATGATATTTCACTATATTTATCAATAGATGCAAAACTATTGCAATGGTATTGTTGTTTCGAAATAGGCATATCTCCATAGCAACTGAGCCATATCACATGACCCAGGGACCGATTTGGTAGCCAAGAGTAAGGGCTATCGATTATCACAGCAAATCTAAGCGAAATTCCCACATATGATTGCAGTACACTTCACACACTGTAATGAGGTCAATCATTGCAACAGTTTTGGAGGTCACTGTAGCTCCAAGGGCATGTCCATCCTGAAATAGCCCCTATGACTTGGACTGACTCACCACAACTCATCTCCTTGGCCCATTCTGTGTGTCTCTGCTCTGATGCTGTGCCTCATGTACTAGTAGCACTATCCACTCATGTATAGCCTTGCTAAGCACAGCCATGTACCATAGAGTATAAATACTAGACCCAATATGATGAGACACCCCAGTCTTGTTCTCCTTGGAGTTTTCCCTCCTCACTTCTGCCTTCACATACGCCCCCTCAAGTGTACTAGCTCTTAAATGAGTTGGTCATTTCATTAGAACAAGACTATCCTTACCTGCCAGATTAGCTATCTGCTGGACAAACCACCCAGTTGACCAAAGGAATTCGAATTCAACCAGTAGGCTCCCCCATCAAGATCATCTAGTGTACTGAACACCTACCCAGTGTTGTACTACTGAGTCAAAGACCTCCTCAAGTACTCCCTCACTGGCACATGTGGATTCCCAGACCCCATAGCAAAAGCTGGACCATCTACCATCACCCTCGAGGACCTCATACCAGATTGGCCAGTTGAGATTCAAGTAGAGGACAAAGAGGACCTATAGGTATAGTAATGGCATTCTGTTTTATCCATAAGGGAACTGCATCAGGAGCTCATGAGGCCCACTCATAGCTACTCTATCCAGAATCAGATGCGGAATGGCTGGAAGAGCAAAAGAGATCAGAAGGATCCAAAGAGTTATCGGATTACTGTACCAGTTTAGACAAAGGGCTTAGGACCATTAGGGAGAGTAGTACCCTCAGACCAGACAACTTGCTGTCCACCCTCATTGAGACCAAAGCAAGTTTACAAGGGAATGTCATAGAATCCTACAACCATGAAGTTGGCACACCACCCTATCACCCCAGTACCCCAGATCACCCGGCACTGCTTCTTGTGGAACCAGTAGACTGGTCACTGGTTATTAATGGACTGAGCCATGGCTTGACAACTGAGGCAAGTGGATATAGATGTGTAACTAGAGAGAGATTACAGAGAGAGATCAATAATCTTATTCAGGAGGGGATACACCTTGCTCAGGAGAGAGACTGAAATGCAGCAAGAGCAGCCAAACTTAGGGAGAGAGTCCAGGCCGCCCATGCAAACATTGTGGAGAGAATATGTATTAGACAGAGATCTCCTACTCCCACTCCTCCTTCTTCTCCTCCTTACTCCCATTGGTTCTGTCGTCATGTACCTATTGCTGTGGATGTCATTACTCCTCTCAGACCCTGCTCAACACTTTGGCGCCCTTGTCATTTTCTTCCATATTAGGCTGTTATTCATTTCAATAAACATTGTACCAGAGCCTAGACTAGAAGAAGTAATGGAGAACCCAATCAGACCAATTGAGGAAGCTCACATCATTGAAGAAGTACTCCCACACATCATTGAAGCTGAAAGAGAGCAACAGGAAGAAGTTATCAGGAGAGAGAACAAAGAAAGTTTAGACTCTGAAACTCTCGCATATCACAAAGCATACCCACATTTAGTACCAAGGGATGAACAGATAGAAAATGCACCATACCACACTATCAGTCAAAACCCTGCACAAAGGAGAGCAGCATTCAGGCATAGGTACCTTATCGCAAGGGAAAGGACTCTACTAGCAAGGCAAGCTAGACAACAAACAAATGAAGAAGCAGAAAGAGTGTTGAGGCATTTACAAGAACTTGACAATCAGATCTTGGAATCAATCCTATTTTGTCCAAGGCCACCTACACCTGCAGTCCCACACTTTCCTATAGATAGTGATGAATCATCCCTTTGATCAACAGGCATTTGTTGCCAATCTACAAGCCATCCAGCTCAACTCTATGCTTGCTGCAGACTTATTAAACCTTTTCAATCATCTGATGGAAAGACATGACAATGCCCAATTGGCATTGAATCAGAGTAACATAACCACAAGGAGACAAGCAGCGACTATCGCCACTTTAGAGGCACAGATCAATCAAGCTACTACTCAAATCACTACCTTGCAGGCACTATCGGCAGCCAATCCCACCACAGCTCCAAAGCTTAGTAAAGCTTTTGTGGACCCCAGATCATATAATGGATCTCAATCAAAATTCGAAGAATGGTGGACTAAGATGCAGGCATGGTTGCACAAAAACGCCACAGTGTTTCCCACAGCTAGTCAGAAAGCCATAACTGCCATCCTATTCAGGTTGGAAGGACAAAAGGCAGGAGGCTTCGCTAGAATGAAGCTCAACCTTATCTCAGCAGGAGGAAATTATCCATGGGCTACCCTCGTAACAGAAATAGAAGCCCTATTCTAACCGGTTAATCAGCAGGAATGAGCTAGGGTGAAGCTTCAGGCCCTAAAGCAAGAAAAGATGTCAATCAATGACTGAATTATCAAATTCATGAAATATGAACCCCAAATGGGAATGGACACATCACACCTCATCTCCATTATCAAGAAGAACATGGATCAGAAGATTATCAATCAGATCCTTATGGAAGGACCCAGACTGGCAACCATGCCAGACTACCTCGAGAAGTGCCAAGTGATCAGAACCACAAGGCAACTCCTAGCCTTTATTCATAATGGAACTGCTGCCCAAAGGAATCCCTATGCTATGGACATCAATCATCTAGAAAGAGAATCGGACATAGAGGAACCAGAGGAACAGGATGTTGCTATGATCTGGAAAGGAAGGGCATGAGTGTCGAAAAAGTTTAAAAAGACATGAGTACATGTATCCATGTGCTTTAATTGTGGAAAACCTGGACACTTCATGAAAGAATGTCGCCAGCCATCAACAAAGTGCTTGGATTGTTCCTGGACAAAAGAGAAATATAAGCCTAACTGTGTACAAGCTAAGGTCCAACAGAACTGTGCCATGACCTCAGAAACTGCTATGTCATGGAGTGATGAAGAAGACATCCCACATGCATGTAAAGGAATGTTGATGGAGCAGGTCAGGACTTTATTTCAATCTATGCCCTCAAGCTTGGGAAAAGCTTGAGCAGTCCTGAAGGACTGAGCGACCAGGCTGCAGAACAAAGCTCAGACCAGCACACTATTAACTTAATTGTGGAAGGATATGAAGCTATGCCAGCAGTTATTCAAGAAAACCCCCAAGACATTTTACCCACAGATATTAATATATGTCACTTGGCCACAATTGCTGCTGAAATGGAAAAGAAGGAAGAGCCAAAGACATCAAAAGAGATAGAGCTACCCATAACAATAACCACCGAAAAAGGAAAAGAGATCTCAATGTGCATCTTACTCAACTCAGGCTCACATGTCACCTTCCTAGACCAGGAATGGGCTGAAGAGAATTATATCCCTTTGAAGCTGTTGCCATGCTCTATAACCCTCTATAATGCTGATGGAACAAAGAACAGTGCAGGAATGCTGAAGTACTTTGTGAACATCACCATGTGGTACAACAGACATAAAGAAAGGATGAGAGCCAAGATAGCCAACCTTGGAAAGAATCAAGTGATCCTTGGATTCATGTAGTTGAAACACCACAACCCCAAGATAGATTGGGAAAAGCAAACAGTTTAGATGATGTGATGCCTGACTGAATGCCAGAACCCATACCTTCATCACTTAAACCAGATTGAGCGAAAAGAGGCCCAGTTTGTCACAGAGATGCACAAAGGGCAACAGGTAGACAAGAAACTCACCAAGCTCATGAACAAGAATAAAACTCCAGAGGAACTAGTGCTGAAAGAATATCACAAGTACCTCCATGTGTTCTTAAAGAAGGAATCGGAAAGGATGCTGATTAGAAAGCCATGGGACCACACTATAGACCTGAAACCAGAATTCATGCCAAAGAAGGGAAGATTGATACCCCTAGATCTGGTACAACAGAAAGAGGTCAGCAATTTCATTGACGACCAGTTATCTAAAGGATATATACAACCCTCTAAATCACTGCAAACCTCACTGGTGTTCTTTGTGCCAAAGAAAGATGGAAGAAAGAGAATGGTACAGCACTACTGCTATCTTAACGAGTTCACCATAAAAAACAACTACCCTCTACCCCTTATTTCCCAACTTGTCGATAAATTAAAAGGAGCAAAGCTCTTCACAAAGATGGATCTTTGTTGGGGATATAATAACATTTGCATTAAAGAAGGAGATGAATGGAAAGCAGCCTTCATCTGTCATAGGAGATTGTTCAAACTCCTCATAATGTATTTTGGACTATGTAACTCGCTGGCAACATTCTAAATAATGATGAATAAGCTATTTGCAGACATGGATGACATATGCATCATCTATATTGATGACATCATGATCTTTACAAAAACAGATAACCAAAAGAAGCACGATCAGATTGTACTCAAGGTTCTCGCTAGACTCACTGAGAACGACCTATTCATAAAGCCTGAGAAGTGCAGTTCCCAAGTAAAGGAAGTAGAATTCCTAGGAATGATTGTGATATCCGAAGGAATCCAAATGGACAAAGAAAAGGTGAAAGCCATCAGAGAATGGCCCACCTCCACCAAAGTAAAGAATGTCTGAAGCTTTCTTGGACTTGTCAACTTTTATTGGAGATTCATTGACAGATATGCTCAGGTGGCATGACCACTCAATGACCTTACCAAGAAAGATACACCTTTTGAATGGGAAGAATGACAGCAAAAAGCATTTGATGAATTAAAAGAAAGATTCACCACCACCCCCATCCTAGTGTACCCAGACATTGATAAACAATTTCACCTCGAAATGGATGCATCAGACTATGCAACTGGAGCCATCTATCCATAGAGTTAGACAGAAAGTGGCATCACATTGCCTACTCTTCACACTTGATGACTCCTGAAGAACAAAAATATCCTATCGCCAATAAAGAAATGCTTTTGGTCATATGAAGCCTAAAGCAATGAAGGCACTACCTAGAAGGAGCATGCCACAAATTCAAAATATAAAATGATCATGTGAATCTCCAATGGTTCATGAAGTGGCAGGATCTAAATTGAAGACAGGCCTGATGGGCCTAGTATCTATCCTGCTTCCATTTCAAATGAGTGCACAAGGCCAGAATGCAAATGGCTAAACCAGACACACTCTCTCAAAGAGAGGATCACCTGGATGGAAGGGACAACGATAACAAAGGAGTAACTGTGATTCCCGCTGATTGCATTCGCACAGTACAAATCAAAATAGATGATGAAGAAATAACTAAAAGGATAAAAGGTCTCATACATCACTTAAAAGAAACCGAGATTCATAGAATGGAAGAATGATGCAAAGTCCATATGGAGCAAGAAGATTTGCTAGTGGATGAGAAAAGAAGGATCTTCATGCCGGATGACAAAGAAGTTCAAATAAAGATACTCTGCTTACATCATGATACCCCATTAGCCAGACACCCTGGAGCAGAGAAATTGTTAGAGTTGATTCAGAGAAGCTACACCTGGCCAGGGCTTGCAACTCAAGTCAAGGACTACATCGCCTGATGTGACCTATGTGCTAGACACAAAGGAGGAAACGCCCCACCAGCTGGAAAGCTCTTGCTCCTACCAATACCAGAAAGACCATGGACAGACATATCAGCCAACTTTATCACAGATCTGCCAACCAGTCAGGAATGCATTGCTATCTTGGTAATCATAGATTGATTCTCCAAAGAAGTCAAGTTCATTCCATGCTGAAAGTCCATCACCACTTTACAAATGGCTCAATTATACTTAGACTATGTATGCAAAATGCATGGACTGCCCCAAACCATAATGTCAGATCATGGACCACAGTTCACATCACAGATAATGAGAGATATATGCAAGAGATTAGGGATCATGCCCAAACTCTCCACAGCATTTCACCCACAGACTGACAGACAAACAAAATGGATCAACTGGGATCTACAACAGTATCTTCCACTCTTCTGTTTCTCACAGCAATCAAAATGGAGCGAATGGCTTGCCATCATCTAATTCTCCTATAATAGCAAAAAGCAAAGTTCAACAGGAACTTCCTCCTTCAGCCTCATGCACATGTATCAACCAAGAATGGGTTTTGAATGGTGCATGTTAAAGGTGCCAGCTGCCAAAGAATTATCAAATCATATAAAGAAGGCTTGGAAGGAAGCACAGACAAACTTAGAAAAGGCACAATGCCACATAAAGGAACAGGGGGATCAACATAGATCAGACATGCTGCCATATAAGGAAGGTGACCTAGTATGGTTATCACCAGAAAACCTTCATCTCACCTGTGCATCAAAGAAGCTAATGGAATGATGGATTGGTCCATACACCATCTTGAAGATGATCAGACCCAATGCAGTAAAGCTGTGACTATCTAGATCTATGTGAATCCACCTCATCATCAACATTTCCCATATAAAACCATATAGAGAATGGTTACCCAGGCAACCAGTGATTGAACCAGGCCTAGTGCTTGTGACCAAAGAAAGGGAAAATGAGTGGGAAGTCAAAAAGATAGTGGATAGCAGATGGTACCACAAGCAGCTCCAGTTCCTGATGCACTGGAAGGGTTACCCAGATGAGGAGCATACTTGGGAACTGGAATTCCACCTCTCACATGCGAAGCAAGCTATCATAGACTTCTACACCACTTCACCAAATGCTCTGCACTGCTTACACATCACTGTTCCTGACTTCTTCAATATGTTTAAGTATTGTGGATCACCCATACCTGAGAAGCCATGGCATCAGTTGCCTTTTGATTGGCTTGACCATCTGTGATGGTTAGCCCCAGGGGTGCACCTGGGTTATCAACACTTTTATTGCTGATTGAGCCTCACTCTCACAATGGACACTCCTCATTGCAACCTGATGGCCCACCTCTTCAAATGTGTCACCCTTTACATTGACTGCACTCACCACCTCCATTTCCACTCATCTATTTATATTGAGATCCTGGAACCTATCAGAAATTGGAAGACTGACAATCCCAATGCCATATGGGATGATGAATGGGATAGCATACACATCCTAGGGAACCACGCTGAAAGATGGCAGTTTATATGGGATAATGGCTCAGATAGCCATAGTATCTCCAACATGGCATCCATGTGGGGGGACCATAACTCAGAAGAGGACACGATTCCTGAACTGGAACCTGACCTGGAGGACACGGGTTGAATGCTGGATAATTGGCAAGGCCCATGGGAAATCATCCAAGAGCCCATGCACCTTTGGCTTTCCAGAGCAATGCCAGAGCTGGAAGTGGATCGTGCCATCCCAATTCCTGACCTATTGCCCCCAGTACACCCCAACTACTACATCTGGCTGGCACTGTATGATTGGTCTGATATTGGCCCTTCTTTCCACTATCATCCACAGGTGTCGCATTGGCTGCCTCACATGGATATGCCTAGTGAGCAACATGGCTACTTCACCTACTATCTAGTACACCTATAGTGGCCAGACAAGCTGCCAGAAGAAGAGGTGCCACATGCCAATTAGCTATCAGGATGCCAACCAATAGAGAGAGGGTAGTGTAATGTTTCCCTATTTTTCTATCTATTTTATGGCCACTTATTTAGTCTCTTTCCTTATTTCTTTCATGTTCGCCTCTTAGCTAAGGGGTTAGTAGACACAGACTCAAGACAAGGTCTAGGTCGGTCCTGATCAGGGCAACATGGCTCAAGGCTATATAAACCCTTGATGTCATAGCCCTGGAATGTGTTGAGGCAGTGATTGGCTGTACATAGCCCTGAGGGCATGTCCATCTTGAAATAGCCCCTATGACCCAGACTAACTCACCATGACTCGTCTCCTTGTCCCATTCTGTGTGTCTCTGCTCTGATGCTGCACCTCATGTACCAGTAGCACTATCCGCTCATGTATAGCCTCACTAAGCACAGCCATATACCATAGAGTATAAATACTAGGCCCAAGGT
>JBBPKX010000735.1:0-12487 GCA_038089435.1 Boletus austroedulis | reverse complement strand
TTTTATGCAAATATTGTTATATCCCCAGTGAAGATCCATCTTTATGAAGAGCTTTGCTCCTTTTAATTTATTGACAAGTTGGGAAATGAGGGGTAAAGGATAATTGTTTTTCACAGTAAACTTGTTGGGATAGCAGTAGTCCTGCACCATCCACTTTCTCCCATCTTTCTTCAGCATGAAGAATACCAGCGAGGTTTGTGGCAATTTAGAGGGTCATATATACTCTTTGGCTAACTGATCATCAATGAAGTCACTAACCTCTTTCTGTTGGACCAGATCTAGGGGTATCAATCTTCCCTTCTTTGGCATGAACTCTGGTTTTAGGTCAATCACATGGTCCCATGGTTTTCTGATCAGCATCCTTTCTGATTCCTTCTTTGAAAACACATGGAGGTATTTGTGGTATTCTCTCGGCACTAATTCCTCTGGTGACTTATTCTTATCCATGAGATCCACAAGCTTCTTATCGACTTGTTGGCCTTTGCACATTTCTGCAGCATACTGGGCCTCTTCTTGCTCACTTTGGTTTAGGAGGTGAAGATATGGGTTTTGGCATTTGGTTGGGCATCTTGTCATCCAAACCATCTGCTTTTTCCAGTCTATCTTGGGGTTGTGACACTTTAGCCATGTGAATCCGAGAATCACTTGATTCTTTCTGAGATTTGCTATCTCAGTTCTTTTCTTTTCTTTGTGTCCATTGTACCACATAATGACATCTGCAAAGTATTTCAGCATTCCTGTGCTGTTCTTCATTCCATCAGTGTTATATAGCATTATGGGGTGTGATAGCAGTTTCAATGGGATATGATTCTCTTTAGCCCATGTCTGATCTAGGAAAGTGATATGTGATCCTGAGTCAAGCAGGGCATGGACCAGGATCTCTTTTCCCTTTTCAGTAGTTATCGTTATGGGAAGTTCTATCTCTTTCATTACTCCTGATTCTTCCTTTTTCATTTTGGCAGCAATTGCAGCAAGATGACACATGTTAATGTCCATGGGTGATATATCTTGGGAGTTTTCCTTAATAATGGCTGGCATAGGTTCATATCCTTTCACAATTAAGTTAATAACATGTTGATCTGAGCTTCATTCTGCAGCCTGGTCACTCAGTCCTTCAGGACTGCTCAAGCTTTTCCTGAGCTTGAGGGCATAGATTGAAATAAGGCTTTAACCTGCTCCATCAACATTCCTTTGCATGTGCATGGGATGTCTTCTTCATCACTCCATGACATAGTGGATTCTGAGGCTATAGCACAGTTCTGTCAAGTCTTAGCTCATATGCAATTAGGCTTGTGTTCTCCTTTAGTCCAGGAGCAATCTGAGCACTTCATTGAGGGTTGGTGGCATTCTTTCACAAAATGTCCAGGCTTTCTGCAATTAAAGCACATGGACACTTGTGTGCATGTCTTCTTATATTTCTTTGTCACTCATGCCTTCCCTTTCCTGATCATTGTAACATGCACAATGTACCATGCACATTTCTTTTCATTTTTCCATCGTTCTTGGTTGCGGGTCACAGCCACAGCACAGCCACAGGAGTCATAATGAGTCACATCGAGTCATAACAAGTTATAACCTCGATTGAGTCACAACGAGTCAGCACGAGTCATACCAGAGTCAGTAGGAGTCACTCTTGGTCACTCTGACTCATGCACCTCATGCAGCAGGCACTGCACACAGCTACACACAGGATGCACAGGTTAGCACAGCCAGGTACAGGTTTAGCCTCGCTGACACCTCATGGAGAGAGACCTAGTCATAGATAACCAATAGCAGTAGCCCCTTGTCATAGCCTCACGGACCTTACCCACCAATAGCTATAGTAGCTCAGGATAGCCACAGTATAGCCATAGTATAGCCTCACGAGCATGGACCAGGCACAGCCTTGTAGTGTAGAGTATATAAAGGCCTGTCAGTAGCACAGTCCCCATTCCAATTCACCTCGTATTTTCCCTGTTTTCCTCCGAGAATGCTCCGCACGTATGACCATAGCACACCCCCTCCAAGCCCTTAGCAAGGGAACCCCAGCATTAGACCAGATGGGAATTCAGGTCGTCACAATCATAGCAGCTTCCTGCTCTTCAGATTCCTCTGCTTCAGATTCCCTTTCCAGGCAATCTACATCCATCGCATATGGGTCTCTTTGGGCAGTGGTCCCATTATGGATAAAGGCTAGGAGTTGTCTTTTGGTACCAATCACTCAGCACTTTTCAAGGTAGTCTGGTACTGTCATCAGTCTAGGTCCTTCCATGAGGGTACAATTGATAATCTTTTGATCCATGTTCTTCTCAATAATAGAGATAAGATGTGACATGTCCATTCCTGTTTGGGGTTCATATTCCATGAATTTGATAATCCAATCATCAATTGGCATCTTTTCTTGTTGGAGGGCCTGGAGCTTCGCTCTTGTCCATTCCTGTTGATTGACCAATCTGAAGAGGGCTTCTATTTCCGTTACTAGGGTCACCCATGGATAATTTCCTCCTGTGGAGATAAGGTCGAGCTTCATCCTAGTGAATGAAACAACCTAACTCACTTAAGAGCTGGACGCTTGAGAGGGGCAGTCAAGCGATAGGTGAGAGAGGGAAATATCGAAGGAGAACAAGACTGGGGTCTTGGCCTCGCTTCGAGCCTGGTATTTATACTCTACTGTACATGGCTGTGCCTGGTCTGTGCTAGCAAGGCTATCCTACGTTAAATATGCTATTGGTACATGAGGCAAAGTACTGGGGCAGAGGTGAACGAGTTGGGACGAGGGGACGAGTCATGTCGTGCCTGATCTGAGTCAGTCCGAGTCATAGGGGCTAATTATGGATAGGTATGCGCTGGCAGCGTACAGCCGTGCACAGCTGCTATGAGTCGATTCAGGGCGATGATGTCAAGGGTGGCATAGCCTTTAGCCATGCGTCCTTGGTCTGGGCTGGTTGAGACTCATCCTCGAGTCCGTGTCTGCTAACCCCTTAGCTAAGTGGTGAGACATGGGGAAAATAGAAAGGAAACTAAATAAGTGGCCATAAAATAGGTAGAAAAATAGAGAAACGTTACACTACCCCCTCCCTATGAGCTGACATCCTGGCAGCTAACTATTCACCCTCTGGTGGCTCCTCAGGCCATGTGAGATGCGCCAAGAACCAGGCGAAATACCCACGCTGCTCCTGCAGCATGTCCATATGTGGCGGCCATTGAGTGATCTGTGGCCGATACTGTCCTGAGGGGCCGATATCAGGCCAGTGATATGGCGCGGGCCACAGCTGGTAGTTGGGCTGGATAGGGGGAAGCGGGTCCAGGATGGGCACGGCTTCGGTGACCTTGGGGACTGGCATAGTGCCGGGGAGCCACATGTGCCATGGCTCGCTGGCTAATTCCCATGGTCTGGGCCAGTTCTCCAATGTCTATTGGGGATCCATGGGGTCTGGGGTGGATACGAGGTCCAGCATGGATTCATAGTCCTCATCGTTATCTCCCCACACTGAGGCGGTGTTTGGGATGCTATGAGAATCCGATGCGTTGTCCCAAATGAATACCCAATGCTCCACATGATTGCCCAAAGGGTGCGTGGGATCCCATTCATTGTCCCACACGGCGTCAGGGTCTTCCTCAACATTTTCAGGGGCGCTTTCTTCAATTTCCGCAGGAGGTAGAGAATGGACATAGATAGGGGAGCAGAAGCGGAGGCGGGCGATGCGTGTGCGGAGCGTGGAAATGCGATTGCAGATGCGGTCCATTGTGAGAGCAAGGCTCGATCAACAATAAGAGCGTTGGTAACCCAGGCACACCCCTGGGGCAATCTGTTTTACGGATAGTCCAGCCGATCAAACGGCAACAGATGCGTAGGCTTTTCTGGAATAGGTGATCCGCAATGCTTAAATAAATTAAAGAAGTCAGGTACCGCAACGTGTAGTTTTCGTGGAGTGCTCGGCATCCATTTATAGAAATCCGCGATAGCCTGTTTCGCGTGTTCAAGATTAGCTTCTGGTTCCCAAGTTCATTCTTCCTCTGGGTAACCCTTCCAATGCACCAGGAATTGGAGGCGGTTCCTAACCCATCGACTATCTACTACTTTCTCAACTTCCCATTCATTCTCCCGTTCTTCGGTTACCAGAACCGGTCTGGGTTCCGACACGGGTTGTCCGGGTAGCCGTTCTTTGTAGGGTTTTATGCATGATATATTGACCATGGGGTGGATTCGCATGGAGCAGGGAAGGCGCAGTTCTACTGCGTTAGGTCCGGCTAAGCGGACTATGGTATATGGTCTGATCCATCATTCTGTGAGCTTCTTTGATGCTCTGGTCAGCTTAAGGTTTTCTGTGGATAGCCACACCTGATCTCCGATCTGGTATGGTGGGGCGTCCGATCTATGATGGTCCGCTTGATCCTTCATATGGCGCTGAGCCTTTGCGAGGTTCTTCTGGGTTTGATCCCAAACTTTCTTTATATGCTTGGATAGTTCTTCAGCCGCTGGTGCCTTCGTAGCACATCGTTCAAAGCCCATTCTTGGCTGATACGTATGCATTATGCTGAAAGGGGACGTTCCTGTCAACGTCTGAGCTTTACTGTTATATGAGAACTGTGCGATGGCTAGCCATTCGGTCCACTTCGACTGCTGCAAGAAGCAGAAGAGTCGAAGGAACTGCTGTAGATCTCTGTTAATCCGTTCTGTCTGCCCGTCCGTTTGCGGGTGGAAGGCGGTGGATAATTTCGGCTTTATTCCTAACCTGCGGCACAAGTCTGTCATCACCTGTGATGCGAACTGTGGTCCTCAATCTGATGTTATGGTCCATGGCAAGCCGTGCGTCTTCCAGACATGGTCTAGGTAGAGTCAGGCGGTCTGTAGTGCCATGGTGGTTTTCTTACATGGGATGAACTCTACTTCTTTTGAGAATCAATCGACGACCACCAGGATGGCGTCTAGCCCTTGGCTTGTTGGTAGATCCGTTATGAAGTTGGCTGAGATATCTTCCCATGGCTTTTCTGGTATCGGGAGCAGCAATAGCTTTCCTGCTGGTGGGGCATTGGCTCCTTTATGTCTAGCGCATAGGTCGCATCGAGCGACGTACTCTTTTACTTTCTTCAGCAATCCTGGCCATGTATAGCTGCGGCGTATCAGCTCTAATGTTTTCTCTCCTCCTGGATGTCCGGCTACAGGCGTATCGTGATGTAACCGTAGTATCTCCATTTGGAGTTCTTCATCATCCGGTATGAAGATCTTTCCATCTTTGTCCACTAGCAAATCTTCTTGCTCCATATGGACTTCATGTCGCTTTTCAAGGTTTTGTACTTCGGATTCTTTTAATCTATGTATGAGACTTTTGATCCATTGGATTACTTCATCGTTATCCATTCTTAGTTGGACTGTACGGATCTTTTCTTGGGGTATCACGGTTATTCCCTTATTATCATCGTCTTTTCCATCTGAGTGATCCTCTCTTCTAGAGAGTGCGTCGGGTTTTCCCATTTGAGTTCCCGCTTTATGAACCCATTTGAAGCGAAACCGAGATAGGTACTGGGCCCATCTGGCTTGTCTTCTATTAAGGTCCTGCCTTTTCATGAACCATTGAAGGTTTGTGTGGTCATTCCAAATCTCGAACTCTTCTTGAGCTCCTTCAAGGTAGTGACGCCACTGCTCTAAGCTTCATATTACTGAGAGCATTTCTTTATCTGCTATCGGGTAGTTTCTTTCTTCTGGCGTCATCAAGTGCGAGGAGTAAGCGACTGGGTGCCATCGTCCTTCCTTTTCTATGGATAGCACTGCACCCATTGTGAAGTCTGATGTGTCCATTTCCAGACAGAATCATTTATCTATGTCAGGGTATGCAAGGATAGGGGCAGTGGTGAATCTTTCCTTTAGATCGTCGAAGGCCTTCTGTTGGCATTCCGACCATTCGAATACGATATCCTTCTTTGTCAGGTCATTCAGCGGTCGTGCAACCTGTGCATATCCGTCTATAAACCTTTGGTAGAAGTTGGCTAATCCAAGGAAGCTTCGGACGTTCTTTACTTTGGTAGGGGTCGGCCATTCCCTAATGGCTTTAACCTTTTCTTCGTCCATCTGGATTCCTTCTGAGGTAACGATCATCCCTAGGAATTCCACTTGCTTTACTCGGAAGTAGCATTTTTCTGGTTTAATAAAGAGGTCGTTCTTGGCGAGTCGCGCGAGAACCTTGAGTATGATCTGATCGTGCTCCTTTTGGTTATCGGTTTTTGTGAAGATCATGATGTCATTAATATAGACGACACATACGTCCTCCATATCCGCAAACAGTTCGTTCATCATCGTTTGAAAAGTTGCAGGGGAGTTACATAGTCCAAAATACATCACTAGAGGTTCGAATGATCCTCTGTGACAAACGAAGGCGGCTTTCCATTCATCTCCTTCTTTGATTCATATATTATTATATCCCCATTGGAGATCCATCTTCGTGAAGAGTTTGGCTCCAGCTAATTTATCGACGAGTTGGGATATAAGGGGTAAAGGATAGTTATTTTTAATGGTGAACTCGTTTAGATAGTGGTAGTCCTGCACCATCTGTTTCCTTCCATCCTTCTTTGGCACAAAGAATACGGGCGAAGTTTGTGGCGACTTCAAGGGTCGAATGTACCCTTTCGAGAGCTGATCATCTATGAAGTCGCTGACTTCCTTCTGCTGTATGGGATCAAGGGGTATCAATCTTCCCTTTTTCAGTATGAAGTCCGGCTTCAGATCTATAGCGTGATCCCATGGTTTTCTAATCGGCATGCATTCCGATTCCTTTTTCGAGAACACATGGAGGTACTTGTGATATTCAATCGGCACTAGTTCCTCTGGTGACTTGTTTTTGTCCATCAGCTCTGCGAGCTTCTTATCTACCTGCTGTCCCCTACGCATCTCTGCTAGGATTTGCGCATCGGCTCTCTCGATCTGGTTTAGCTGATGTAAGAATGGGTTTCTGCATTCGGTCGGGCATCTCGTCATCCGTACTGTTTGCTTTTCCCAATCTATTTCCAGGTTATGATGCTTTAGCCACATGAAACTGACAATTACTTTATTCTTTCCAAGATTAGTGATCTTGGCTTTCATTTCCTCTCGGTGTCCATCGTACTCCATTACTACGCGGGCATAGTACTTTAGTATTCCAGCGCTGTTCCTTGTGCCATCCGCATTGTATAGGATAATTGGTCACGGTAGCAGCTTCAGCAGTATCTCATTTTCTTCAGCCCATTGCTGATCTATGAACGTCACGTGTGACCCTGAGTCTAATAGGGCTTTTATGTGCGCTTCTTTTCCTTTCCCGATATAGATGGTGATCGGTAACTCGATTTCTCTTTTCTTTATTGGTTCTTCTTTCATTTTGGCTGTGATAGTGGCAAGGTGTTGCATGTCTATGTCCGTAGGTCGTATGCCATGGGGTTTTTCCTGAATAATAGCTGGCATAGATTCATAACTGTCTGCGATCAATGACATAGCGTGTGTGTCTGAGCTTCTTTCAGCAGAGTGGTTGCTCAGCTCTTCCAGACTGCTCAAGCTTTTCCCGAGCCTGAGGGCATCGTCTGGAATAGCGCTTTTACTTGTTCCATGGTCATTCCTTTACATGTGCAAGGGATGTCTTCTTCGTCACTCCATGAAGTGGCGGGTTCCTGATTCATGGTTCGATTGGTTCATGCTTTTACTCGTACGCAATTGGGTTT
Organism: Boletus austroedulis; assembly: GCA_038089435.1. NCBI lineage: Eukaryota > Fungi > Basidiomycota > Agaricomycetes > Boletales > Boletaceae > Boletus > Boletus austroedulis. Next base: position 4,822 of record JBBPKX010000735.1, on the reverse strand, counting down.
ATGTTCCCCTTTTGTCCAGGAACAGTCCGGGCACTTCGTCGACGATTGTCGGCATTCTTTCGCAAAGTGGCTGGGTTTTCCACAATTAAAGCATGTGCTGATCCGTGCTCGCATCTTTTTAAACTTTTTGCTTATGCGGGCTTTCCCTTTTCGGATCATGGCTGCTTCCTGTTCGTCATCCTCAGGTTCCAGTTCCTCCTCCATCTCCATGCAATCTACGTCCATGGCGAGGGGGTCTCGTCTAGAGGTTGTCCCGTTGTGGATGAAAGAAAGGAGTTGCCTCCTCGTTCCGATGACTCTACATTTCTCCAGATAGTCTGGTACCGTTGCCAGTCTGGGTCCTTCCATGAGGATGCGGTTAATGATCTTCTGATCCACATTCTTTTCGATAATGGAGATAAGATGCGATGTATCCATTCCCATTTGGGGTTCATATTCCATAAACTTAATGATCCAGTCATCTATCGGCATCTTTCCCTGTTTGAGTGATTGCAATTTTGCTCTAGCCCATTCTTGTTGATTTACGGATCTAAAGAGGGCTTCGATCTCCATTACTAGGGTGGCCCAAGTATAGGTTCCTCCCTGTGAGATGAGATCTAATTTCGTTCAAGCAAAGCCTCCGGCTTTTTGTCCTTCTAACCGAGATAGGACTGCAATAACGGCTTTCTGGCTTGCTGGCGGAAACACTGCGGCGTTTTCATGTAACCATGATTGGATCTTCGTCCACCATTCTTCAAACTTCGATCTCGATCCGTTATAGGATCCGGGGTCCACGAAAGCTTTACTAAGCTTCGGGGCTGTGGTGGGATTCGCTGCTGATAACGCCTGCAGGGCAGTGATTTGGGTAGTAGCTTGGTTAATCTGGTTTTCCAATGCGGCGATGGTCACAGCTTGCCTCCTCGACATAGTAGTACTTTGTGTGAGCGCTGCCTGCACGTCGTCATGTCTTTCTGTAAGATGATCGAATAGATTAAGGAGGTCCTGGGCTAACGTGGGATTGATCTGTATCCCTTGGAGATTGGCTACAAAAGCCTGGCGATCAAAGGGATGACTCATCGCTGTCTATAGGAAAAGGGGTGGCTCGTCTGATGGGTCTCGGGATATATGGGGTTTGTTCTGAGATCTGATCGTCTAATTCTCGTAGATGGGTAAGCGCTCTATTAGCAGCGTCTTGGGTTCTTCTCGCTGCCCTTGTGGCTAGAGTTCTTTCTCTGGCGAGGATATATCTGTGATGAAAAGCCCTCCTTCTTTCTGCTGGGCTCTGCCCTATGGTATACCAAGGGGTAGATTCAACTTCTTCGTCCCTGGGTGTAGGTCCTTGATAGGGTCTGTCTTCGGGGTCTGAATATTCCGATTCTTCCTGTACTTTGTCTGCAATCTGTGGTGCCTGTCTTTCCTCAATCAGATGCGGTTGCGCTTCTTCAATTATGCGTGCTTCTCTTTCCTGATTTGTGATCGGGGTAGGGTTCTCGATGATTTCGTATTGCATGTACAAGAGCCTAATATGGACAATAACGACGAGGTGTCCTAAGTGTCGAGCGGGGTCTGAGAGGAGTAATGATATCACGAGCAAGAGGCTCATGAGGGCGAAACCAACAGGGGTAAGGAGCAGGATGAGGAGGATGGGGTGTAGGAGCTCTCTCTCTAATTCGTATTTGCTCCTCGATGTTTGCATGCGCCGCGTGAACCCGTTCTCTGAGTTCGTTGGCTCTGGCGGCATTCCGGTCTCTCTCCTCAGCAAGGTGTATCCCCTCCTGAATAAGATCGTTGATCTCCTGTCGTAACCTCTCTCTAGTCGCACGTCTATATCCGCTTGCCTCAGTTGTCAATCCACATTGTCTGTTCCTGATTACATTTGACCAATCTACTGGTTCTGCTAAAAGCGGGGCTGGCCGATCAGGGGTAGAGGGGCAGTAAGGTGGTGTGCCTTCTTCGTGCTGGAATGGGACTACTAGATCCCCGTAGAGGTCTTCCTTGTTCTCGACTAATGTGGATGGCACATCGTCCGGGCCTAGGGTGCTTCTTTCCCTGGCGGTCCTTAAACCTTCGTCTAAACTAGTACAATAGTCGGATAGTCCTTCCGACTCTTCCGATCTCCGTTTGGCTACTTCTCTTTCCTCCGGTTCTGATTCCGGGTAGAGTAGCTGTTATGGGCTTCGTGAGCTCCTAGTGCGATTCCTCTATGGATAAGACAGAATGCTGTTACTTTACCTGTAGGTCCTCTTCGTCTTCAACCTTTAACTCTACTGGCCAATCCAGTACGAGGTCTTCAAGGGTTACGGTTGACGGTCCAGCCCTTGCTACTGGGTCTGGGAAACCTCTTGTTCCGGCGAGTGAGTATTCGAGTAAGTCTTCTACACAGTAGTACAACACTGGACGGTGTTCAGTACTCCAGATGAGCATGGGGAGGTGCCTACTGGTTAACCCTGGGTTCCTCTAGTCGACTTGTGATGCTTCTGGCGGGTAGCTAATCCGGCGGGTAAAGGTCAGTCTTGTTCTAATGAAACGACCTAACTCACTTAAGAGCTGGACGCTTGAGAGGGGCGGTCGAGCGATAGGTGAGAGAGGGAAATATCGAAGGAGAACAAGACTGGGGTCTTGGCCTCACTTTGAGCCTGGTATTTATACTCTACTGTACATGGCTGTGCCTGGTCCGTGCTAGCGAGGCTATCCTACGTTAAATATGCTATTGGTACATGAGGCGAAGTACTGGGGCAGAGGTGAACGAGTTGGGATGAGGGGACGAGTCATGTTGTGCCCAATCTGAGTCAGTCCGAGTTATAGGGGCTAATTATGGATAGGTATGCGCTGGCAGCATACAGCCATGCACAGCCGCTATGAGTCGATTCAGGGCGATGACATCAAGGGTGGCATAGCCTTTAGCCATGCATCCTTGGTCTGGGCTGGTTGAGACTCATCCTCGAGTCCGTGTCTGCTAACCCCTTAGCTAAGTGGCGAGACATGGGGAAAATAGAAAGGAAACTAAATAAGTGGCCATAAAATAGGTAGAAAAATAGAGAAACATTACAGTGAAGCCTCCTGCTTTCTATACTTCTAACCTAGAGAGGATGGCAATTACAGCCTTCTGACTGGCAGTGGAAAACACTGTGGCATTCTCATGCAACCATGCCTGCATCTTCATCTACCATTCCTCAAACTTTGACCAAGATCTGTTATAGGATCCAGAATCCACGAATGCTTTACTAAGCTTTGGGGCTATGGTAGGATTGGCTGCTGATAACACCTGCAGGGCAGTGATTTGGATGGTAGCTTGATTGATCTGTGCCTCTAATGCAGCAATAGTCACTGCTTGTCTCCTTGTGGTTACATTACTCTGATTGAGCATGGCTTGAGTGTCATCATGTCTTTCCATTAGATGATCAAAGAAATTCAATAAGTCTGCAGTGAGCATGCTGTTAAGCTGGATGGCTTGGAGATTGGCAATGAATGCCTGTCGATCAAAGGGATGACTCATCACTGTCTATGGAGAAGCGTGGGACTGCAGGTGTCAGTGGTCTGGGACAAAATGGTATTGTTTCTGAGATTTGATCATCAAGATCTTGTAAGTGCCTCAGAACTCTGTCTGCTTCTTTATTTGTTTGTTATCTAGCTTGTCTTGCTAGCAGAGTCCTTTTCCTTGCAATAAGATATCTGTGCCTAAATGCAGCTCTCCTTTGTGTGGGGTTCTGGCCAATAGTATGACATGGTGCATCCTCTATCTGTGTATCCCTTGATACCAGATGTGGATATACTTCATGATATGCAAGGGTTTCAGAGTCTGAACTTTCTTCATTCTCTCTCTCAATTATCTCCTCTTGGCATTCTCTTTCTGCTTTGATAATATGTGGGGGTGCTTCTTCAATGATATGCACTTCCTCAATTGCTCTGATTGGGTTTTCCATGGATTCTTCCAGTCTAGGCTCAGGTACCATGTTTATTGAAATGAATAATAGCCTAATATGGAAGGAAACGATGAGGGTGCTGAAGTGCTAAGCAGGATCTGAGAGGAGTAATGATGTCCACAGCAATAGGTGCATGAGGACAAAATCAACAGGGGTGAGGAGGAGGATTAGGAGGAGCAGAAGTAGGAGTTCTCTGTCTAATACATATTCACTCCACAATGTTTGCACAGGCAGCCTGGACTCTCTCCCTAAGTTCAGCTGCTCTTGCTGCATTCTGGTTTCTCTCCTGAGCAAGGTGTATTCCCTCCTGAATAAGATCATCAATCTCCCTCTGTAATCTCTCTCTAGTTGCATGTCTATATCTGCTTGCCTCAGTTGTCAAGCCACAGCATGGTTTGTTAATAACTGGTAACCAATCTACTGGTTCCACAAGAAGTGGTGCTGGGTGATCCAGGGTATTGGGGTGATATGGTGGTGTGCTGACTTTGTAATCATAGGATTCTATGATATCCCCTTGAAGGCTTGCTTTGGTCTCAATGAGGGTGGATGGTGAATTGTCCAGTCTGAGGGTGCTACTCTCCCTAACAGTCCTAAATCCTTCATCTAAGCTTGTACAATAATCTGATAACTGTAACAACCTGGCTTCCTTAGGCTGTTCTATACTCTGGAGGTTCCCTAGTTAAAGGGCTTGGAGGGGGTGCACTTCAAGCAACTGAGAAAGGAGCTGAGGGGTTGGGAGAAAGGCAGGGAAAATACAGGTGAATTGAGATGGGGACTGTGCTACTGACAGGCCTTTATATACTCTACACTACAAGGCAGTGCTTGGTCCGTGCTACTGAGGCTATCCTGAGCTACTATAGCTATTGGTACATGAGGCCAAAAGGGCTGTGAAGCATCCATATTGCTATAGGATAAGATAT
>JBBPKX010000734.1:0-12488 GCA_038089435.1 Boletus austroedulis | reverse complement strand
TCTATTCCGGGTTTTTCTTCACCAACCACAATATTGCGAGAGACCACGTGTCATGCACGTTCAGTGCAATGAAGGGGATCGAGACCGCGTCAATGTAGTAGGCCAGGGAGAACGTTTCCCTCCGCACCCCCATGCTGACGAGCCTGAGCGCTAGCGAAACAAAGGTCACCATCGGGACGGAGTGACTTCCATGAAGAAGCATGTGGGGAGTATTAAATGTCCTGCTTTGCATCACCTAATGGGCGCCGAGCTAATTAAGAAGAAAAAGGCAAGGAGGTTACGGCGTTCGGCTGTAAACGTTCAGAAGGTCAGAATGTTCATCGTTTTCCCGCTATCAGCCGCCTGTAATGCCGTAGTGTCCGAACTTCGGGAACGGGGCATGATCTATTCACACCGTCCTCGCTGCCAGATGATCTCCAAGCCTACAAGCGCATTTCTGCCACCCGCGTGAAGGGCCAGTCCCCGGTCATGGCTTCCAACGGCAAATGAGATCGAGGACAATATCACCTCTGACCTGCTCACTGGCTTATTCACAGCCCAGGCGGTATGTAACTGGAGTCCGAAATTTTAATTACATGCAAGTTTGTGCTTCACCATTCCAAGCAGAAATCTTGATTCAAAGCATCAAGAATGGAACATTCAGAACTTTGGAGTTAGCAGTAAGTATGATTGCGCTATTCTGTTGGTATTTGTATGGCTGGCCCCTGCGTAGACGTGGATGATTCCAGCAACGCTCACCTATACGAACTAGTGCTTAGAACTGAGAGGAACTCCAGTAGTACCCTGTATGATGACCCGAGGGGTGAGTACTTCCTCCAAGAGAACCTTCCTCATATGGGGAGTGCTAGACAGCTGGAAGAAAAGTCCTCGCTGATTCCCACTCTTGTGGGAACCGCAGAAGGGACGCCCATATAACTGAGGTGGAGGACAGTCAGGAAAGGATGATAGATGGCAATGCGTGGGCTGAGCCCCCTGCTTCTGCTTCATGTCTGCTGTTTTCATGCCATCAGCTGACCCTGTGCTGCTGTTTTCAGGCTTCGTCAAGCACGATCAGACCGGCCGATGAATTTACCTGTTGCTTAAACAGTGCAACCGGAATGCACTTGATTAAGTCTCTGAGCATATAAATGGCTCGACATCCATAATTTGAACCCCAACAAACGAGGTATCAACATGTCTAAGTTGTCTGCTTCTGGTCCAAAACGTGGGCTCTCAAATGCCCTAAAGCCTTAATATTCACATTTTATTGACAGAGGTTGGAGCCTTTGCTGAAACAGTGGACCAATTTCGATCCTACTCTGCTGCTTCTATTGCCAGTTGCAACTGGGTCAACTCGGGGAGAGATCAGATTAATCCTGTGGATCTACAACTTTACGTGAGGTTGGCATGTTTGTACATTCTGCTTTCAATTGTACTGACACTGGGATGGCAGTTGGTTGTCATCAAGCCCGGCATTCGGAAGAGTAGTTGGTGTGTTCCATGCATTGCAACTCCTTGCTAGCAGTCCACGTACTAACTTTGGTACTGCAGGAGTGGGTTTACGAGGAGCATCTACTGTCATCCCATATGTTCGATTGGACATGGATAACACTGGAAAAGCTATTCACTTCAATGCAACTCAATTGTACAATCTGAACGAGAGACTGGCTGCAGTTATTGGATTTTCTGTGAGCCTGACAAACCCACAGAGGACCTCTTTATACCTGGACTATATCAATGGAATCCAGAACCACAGTGCCCAGTTTATCTGGCAATGGTGGTCCACTGGAGTTCCATCATCGTAGTGTAACAAACATATGCAATCTGACAGAAGTCATTGTTGTACAACTTGTAAATATAATGGGAATGTCCAGTTGGTGTGTGTGTAATCTGGGTGTTTCAATCCTTAGTATGACATCCCAATAGCATTGAGCAAGTACATGGTGAGATGATATGGATGAGATGGTAAACACATTGTACAATGTCACAGCATATTATTTCTCTGTTTTCAACTACCTCAGTTGACACTCTTAATAAACACTATCATGGCATTCCACAGTGCTTGTTGTATGGCCCAGACCCCAGGTAATATGGCCTGCATTCCAAATTCACCTTATTCCAGACCAAAACTCATCCGTTTGAGCTCAAACTGGTGATGAAATGAATCTAGCAGTTCCAAGTCATATGTGATCTGGATTTGCTATCACTTCTGCTACTATGCCTCGCAGCAAGTAAGGTTAAGATTCAAATCCTGCACTACACCCGTTTAATCCATCTCATGTAGAACGTAGAAGGTACACTGTGTCTTTGGAAAATTTAGATGAGCGTTTTACTGTTCAATCGTGTACCTTGCCACTATGTTTCAGACATTTGGCAATACTACTTCCAAGGTTCTACATCAGTGTATAGTTCTTGAGAGATGGCGCTAGTATCGTGGGGCTGCTACCTAATCAACTTGGCTCGGTGTTCCACTGTCTTCCAGCGATATTCATATGTATGTTGCATTCTGCGAACTGCTGGCATATGCCAATGTGGAAACCTACAGTGACTCCAAAAACTCTTTCTATATTAGCCTAGATTGTAATATATGAAGCATATTACTACACACTATGGGAATTTCACTTAGCTTTGGTGGAGTTATAAATAGTACTCACTCTTAGCTATCAGAATATTTCCTAGGTCATGTAATTTGGTTCACAGGCTGTAAAGATACAACCATTTTAAAACAGCACTACCATGAAAAGGGTTTTTTCACTTTTGAATTTACAAGGGTATTTGGTATTATTAATACTTGGTATAGCCTCCTTTTGCTTTAAGCATTGCCTGAACCCTTCTAGGCATGCTTTCAATCAATTCTTGACACTTCTTAACTGGTATTCTCTCCCACTCTTCCTTAACACTTTCCCACAATTGATGAACTCCATTAGCAGAGTTTTTATGCTTTGTAAGTCTTCTTTTGAGCCAACCCCAGAGGTGCTCAATAGAATTTAGATCATGAGACTGTATAGGCCACCTCATGGTCCTAAAATCCTGATCTACAAGCCACTCCTTCACCTTTTTGTAGATATGCTTGGAATCATTGTTTTGCTGAAAGATCATGTTAGATGGGTTTAGACCATATTACTGCAGAGTATTCAGTGGTTCATCCTTCAAAATCTGAAGGTAAAGACCTCCATCCATCAGGCCATCAATCTTAACAGCATAGCCAACTCCTTGCTAAGTCATACAACCTCACATCATCAAGGAACCTCCATCATACTTGAGGGTTCCTTGTACCAGCCTATTACTAAGCCCTTTACTTGCCTTTTTCCAAGTTCATTTACATCCATCTAATCCTAGATGATTAATTTTTGTTTTATCAGACCATATAATCTTTTTCCAATCCTTTATAGTCCAATCCTTGTGGGCATAAGCAAAGTCCAAATGAGCCTTATGATGTCTAGCAGAAAGAATAGGATGTTTGGACTTGACTACAGCCCTCATGCCAGATTTCTTCAAATGAAGATGAACTGTATTGGCAGAGAGAGGTTGTTTGATGATATTGGTAAGGGCTTTGGTCACTTGAACAGCAGTTTCAGTCTTGCCAGAGGTAATAAGATGTTGAGCATGTTAAATATTTGCAGGAGAAAGCTTGGAAGGACAACCTTCAATAGCTTTTGGAAGAGTAGAATGCTTCTTGGAATAAAATTTGGATATGGCAGAAGGGCTAACACCAGTTTCCCTAGCAATAGATTCACCAGAGTGACCAGCATCAAGCATAGAAAGGATGGTATTTTTGTTAAATAAGAGAGAGAGATCTAACCATGATAGTAGTTGGGAATTAAGAGATGTGTGAACTTTTTCAAACTCAGACATGCTATTTATATGGATATCTTTATTTGTACTAACAAACAATAACACTTAGTCTATGATTTGAATAAGATCCTAGTCTTTAATTCAAAAGTGAAAAAACTCTTTCTATGGTAGTGCTGTTTTAAAATGGTTGTATCTTTACAGCCTGTGAACCAAATCACATGGTCCAGGGAACATCTTGGTAGCTAAGAGTGAGTACTATTTATAACTCCACCAAAGCTAAGTGAAATTCCCATAGTATATAGTGATATGCTTCATACATCACAATCTAGGCAAATATGGAAAGGGTTTTTGGAGTCACTGTATCAGATCCTAGGAAGCTCCAAGAGTGTAATGTTATGCGTGCAGCATATGGAGCGAGACCAGCAAACCAGATGGACATGGCTTGAGTGGATTCTATCTCAATGACAGAATCGATGAGGTCAAGAAAAACCTCATCTTGTGACTAGATGTGGGGACTGGATTCTAGCATTGCAAGAGGTCGGTCTGGGGATACTTGTGTTCCCTGTGTCTCCACGGCGAGACTAAGACAAGAGAGCAATGGATGTGTCTGGAGAAGGTGAGAAAGCCCGTCCGGTGTAATTCCCTTGACTGTTCCCCAACCATACTGCATATTTATTGAAAGATGTTCTGAGCCAAGCTGATGCAAGCTCCAGCAGATCATCGTCAGTAAGGCTCACTTTCCACAAGGTGTCGAGTTCTAGGTAGCAGAGGTTGCCAAGTGCCATGATGGGCTGCCCATCATCAAGGGTAAGGATAGGAACCTGGGGGCTAGTATCCAGAGTTAACCGACAACAGTTGAAGGACAACTTTGTGATGGCGCTATTGATACTAGCAGTCACGATGGTCGACAAGAGTGATACGATACATCCAGGAGGGCAATCCGTAGTCGCAAGGGCGAGATCTTCGATAACAGGCAATTGGAGGTGGACAAGTAGCCCTGAAATAGAAACTGTCGGTAACATAGACATCCACATCATTCGCAAGTTTGAAAAGACAAGAGGTGAATTGAATGGAACTGAAGTTCTTTTGGTTGGTAGAAAACGGAGTGTAGTCAGTGTAGGACTACGAGACAAGTGTGGAAGCGCGTTCATGTCCATGACAGTCTCGGGACAGATCACCTTTTCGAGGTGTTGCCATCCAGAGATGTATTCGGGGGTGATTGTGAATTCCTCACGGCTGCCCAGCTGGCCAGATACAGGGCGTACTTCAAATTGCTTCACATTTGGAGACGACTCTGAAAGCCGCTTGAGAAAACGCTGTAAAATGTGTACAGCATAGTAAGGGTAGGCAATAACGATGGATAACAGCGATGGGAGAGGCTGGCTGGTAAATGGTCAATGGCACGGAGATCCCAACATTTCAAATAACGAAGGTTTGGGAAGAGGGTGTAGGGGATAGCTGAGGTCGATTCGAGACTGAGAGATTTCCAATCGAGTCCGAAGTTGAAAAACCGTATGACCCGGACACGACACGTATAACTTTGCAGAATGTCCCACTCGGCTTGTGTGAGTGGTCTTTCGAATGCATATCCCTTGAAGAGAAAGTTGAGGAAAAGTCCTGCATAACGACAACCAACTTACAAATTCAGAGAGGCGTTCACGAGGGGACACATCTGGAAGACATCGTGCCAGAGGGGATAGATTGCTCAATCCCATCCAAAGAACATCCAACGCTAGCTCTTTGAATGTACGACAAGTCCTAGCTAGAGCGGCTAGATCTCGCGCGTTAAGCCGTCCCTCGAGGTACAGATCCCGCGGACCAGCATCTTGACCAAATATATTCAACAGGACCTCTGATATCTGAAGCGCGTGGTGCATGGTTAATGTCGTAGACAGGACCGACAAGCGGAATCGGTACAAGCCGACTGGCAAAAGGGGCTCGTACGTCCAGTGGCACCACCCGCTTGTAGCTCACCCGAAAAACACACCGCCCCCCTCATCCCGTCAAGCACGATACCCCATACAACGACTCATTCATCTTGCGTTGCGTCGATCGTAAACTTTTTCGTGTGGTCCGTTTTGAACGCGGTTCTGCTACGTCGTTTGGGTATACCCCTCTTACCGTAGTGGTTGTCATGATTGCGCATCATCGAAACCGTGCTTGGATCGACGTGGTGCAGTAACAGCTTGATACATCATGTATCAGCACACTCGATGGTGCCTTCGTGTCGATGGATGAGGCAGAGGCTTGACGCTGGACGTCTAAAATATACACCCATCGTGAGTACATACTTGGCTCGCACGAGAAAACCAGTGACTACCCTCGTTAGTCGAATATCCATCCCGAGCGTTGTTGTGACTTCAAATTCTACTTAGTCTACCTTGGCCAAAAACTCTCCCCAAACATCATCCATGTAGAACAAGGCGCCAATATGGCTACCACCGACAACCTTGATCTTAGTATTCTTGTAACACGCAGCCAAGTACGCCGTCCACGCTGGAGGCGCCGCCTTATCCCCAGGGTTCGTCACCAACATGACACACGGACGAGCATGCGTCTCATCCAAGCCATCCGGCCGGAATCCCCATTCTGCATGCAAGACAGACGACGTGCGCTTGAAACCCTCCCAAGACGTCGCCACACTGCGCACGATGTTCGTCGCTAACCTCGTCTCGAGCTCTCCTTCTGCTATACCCTCTTTCGCCCTCCATCGAGCATACGCGTCCCGCTCTGCCTCGTCCATCTTATCAAATGCGAACGCTTGCAAAAATGCTTTCGCGGCGTCGAGCGTGGACACCTTTCTCGCCATCACGAAGAGCAGGTGTGCGAGTACGTCTCCAACCAGGGGCCACTGGCTTACGGGACCGATCATCACGTAGTGGCTCCAAGTCATGTGCTTGGCGTAGTCCTTGTGGTAGCGAAACGGCGTAAATGCCGCCATGAGCAACACGCCGACGATGTGCCGCCCGTACGGGAACTTGTCGTAGGAGGCTCCGTACAGTATCTGTGCTGGAACGGTGCCAAAGGACCCCCCTGCGACGTAGAGCGTGATGTCTCTCCCGCAGTCGGGATAGAGGTGGTCGAGCAGGGCAGTCATGTCGCTCGTGATACAGTCGACGTACGATGTGGACGGAAGCGGGGGAGACGTGTTCCCCCACCCAGGGAGCGTGGGGTAGACACGGTGGATGTCCTTGGACACAAGGGTGCGGGAGACGCTGGACGAGTCACCGACCGTGAAGGTTCCGTGGAGGTAAAGGAGAACAGTCGTGCTGGACGCGTTTCCTGCGGTGTCATAGGCTAGAGTACGACCGCCCTGCAGCGCGAGCTTGTGCTCATTGGTAGGTTTGTTCATTCCTGTTCACTGGTCTGTCCCACAGTGACTCATTGGTGCTCAGTATTTGAAGCTCTCTGATTGCACAGCCATACCATTTTTGTCGGTTTCTGTGCCCGCAGCGAAGCGCCAAAAACGAGGGACTGACCCGTTGAAGATGACTAAAGGACGGTTTGAATAGGCGAGGCCGCGACAACCGAGATTGCCAGTAACAGTACTCATCAATTTGTGGTTGGTCGGAAATCATGTATTATAGAGTGCGATACAACATGATCAAAAAGGCTGGGCAATATGCACACAGGCTGCAACTAGGTAAAAGAACACCACACACCAACCTCTCCTTCCTCGTCATTCATGACTTGAGTAACCATGGTTTGTTAGTCAGAGTCCAATCGTCGATGATCTTCCAGAAATGAGCGACCACGGACTTGTCGACGTGTCTTCGGTGGGGGTCAATCTAGCAAATGACGATCGCGTGAGCCAGGTCAATAGACAAAGCTCGAAAAGTTCACCTTGAGCTCGGTCACGTTCCAATCCTTGATCTTTGCGTTGGGCGGCTCATTGGCCCACGTAAAGTATATCCCCTTGACTAAGTGCCCAAGTCAGTCTTACCGGCTGCAAGAAGATGTCGACCCACCATGATGAAACAAGGTTCGCGGTTCATTCCATTTGTATGGTCGGAATTGCCACGCTTGGCCTGTCGTCATCACACACACGACCCGCTCCCACGCGTCCGCTCCAAATTTCTGGAGTGCGTCTGTGCTGTCGACAATAAAATACCTCTGCACTGTTCCAGCCCCGGTGCCATGAGAGGCCACGGATGACGTGGACGGCGTAAGGGCGACAGAGGCGGTGGAAGCAGTGGATGCGTCACGCCGTCGATCAATATGCAAAAGATCTTCAGCTCGGGGGTTTCCCGCTGCCGCCGCACGTTCGCGTGCGGTGGACGAGGGCTCAAAACTGTATCAAGGGGAATAAGGACCAAGTATACATGCATTTAACCAGGCGTGACTTACACAGCTTCTTGCAAAAACCGTTTCACATTGTACATTGTGATCAATGCTGTAGGTGACGACGAGATCATGATAATTGGGAACATGTTTTCTGTTCCAACGGTTGGGGTAGAAGAGGTGGTGCATAAAGTGGGACATACTGGCTTTACGTGCTTGCATGGGGAGACCAGCCGATGGTGTAGGTGCAGGCGTACTCCCCGGTTTAACGTCTCGTATCTTCTTGAGACGTTCGGTGAAGCTGGCGTGGAGAGCGGAAAAGTTCTGTGCGTCTGCGGTATCAGCATCCTGTTGTACGTAACAGACCGACGAGGGAAACGATGCATACGTTGGGCTTCGTACCCCTCAGGACAGTGTTTCTGTCCCGAAGCTCGACCTCGTTTTGTTTTATTCGTTTGACGACTTTCATATCTTGTGCATCTGCGACATACTGTCGTTTGCTAGGTGATGTAGCGTCGATGATATGTGAGTGGGAAAGATGCTTAGGTGTGGTGGAAGGTGCGGCGGTCGTTGCGCCTGCCCGACGTGGCGGCGTACCAGGTGGTGTGGTCGACTCTATCGAAAACACGGTCCAAAAGACGAGTGCATGAACCAATGCAGTCTACTGGCGAAATGGGGGGTAAGACGTACCACTGATCAATGGCCGTATCCGTTCCAAATCAGCGACCTTGCCTTCCAACCACTCTACAATGCTCTTTCGCTCCGTGACACTCACAAACCCGACGGTGAGACCACTCTCACGGGCTTGGCGCATGTACTCGGCACCCGGGGCATCGCGAAGTAGCCAAGCGAGATATACGGCCTCGAGGGTATATACATCCGTGGCGGAAGATGGATTGGAGACGCCCGGTTTAGTGTAGCGGGTCGGGGAGGATTTTTGGAGAGTCACGGTGGGACTGAAGGAGAGGTGGGTCGCTGCAAGGAGAGTCGAGGCGGGTTGGCCGTGTGTGAGATAAGAGATGGAGGTCTTTGATTTGATGGCATGTCGGAGGACGAGGAGGGGGTCGCTGGTGGAATCCATACGGGATGATGTCGGCTGGATAGCAAGCGTGTCTTATGCAACCGTGCTGACTAATCGACAAGAGTCTACTCTAGTGTTACCCTAATCTTTACCTCGAAGTCACCGTGCAGAACGGCGGATGACGGGCATTGGGGGATATGGACCTAAAATGTCAGATGCGTTAGGGAAGCGTGGTCGCCGCTGGTCGAAACGTGTATAGGCAGGTAGTGGTTCCTCCGGGATATCAACGTCCAAACCGGGAGGACTTGGTTCGCCTAGCAAGGCACTGATAGACGTCCCTTGGGATGGCACACCAGTCAGTGAGGGGTCCTGGGATAGGGGATCAGGGTGTGACTGGCAAGTTTGCGGGGCGCTGATTGGCACTGAAGATCTAACTTCTGTGTTACCCTCTGGAGCAGGATAAGCGAGAGAATCATTTCTGAAGTACGACGGGGGATCGGGAAAGGGGCAAGGGGCACTCAGATGTGAAGGGGGATACAGTACTTCCATGACGCTACGAAATGAGGGCAGCGAACGGGAAGCGTGGCCCTCATCCTCACTTTCCTTTGTCAAAGTGTGAGGTGATATATGATAACAGAGTAAGAGTTGCATACAGAACAAGTGTAGCTCGGTACACAATTTGTTTCTGTGACGTCGGACTGGTGTTGGGAATGCTCAGGCTAGAATGCAAGCGATCAATATGGATGTTGGAGGCAGGACGCTGTGATACCTGAGACTCGGATTGACTACGGAACCTCTTGGTGAAGTTGGACATGGTCGAGCGGTACATAGGAGCACGACATCGTAGAGGTATGGCATATGAATTGATTCCGTTCCGGGTAGACAGGGGTTCTGGGGCTGTGTTGTTTGGTCGTATTTGTCTTTGTATTGGCTGTATAAAGTGCGACGTGTCGTCGACGTGTCTTTTTCTCGCCGCTCTCCAAGTAGCCACGTCGAACATGCGCAGCTCCTTTTGACCCCATATCTTTATTCTACTCCTCCCCTTTCGTAACGATCATTCAACCATGACACAACAACAGTCCGCCTTCGTAGACCCTTCCTCCCTCTCCCTCCCCTCCTCTTCCCTCAAGCGCCCCCCTTCCCCAGCCTGCTCGACAGATGGTGACGCCACCCCGCGCCCCACCGACGAGCCCCCCCGCAAACGCCCCCGCTCTGCTGTCACCCCCGAGGAGCGCAAAGAGGCTAGGGCACATCGCAACAGAATAGCCGCCCAGAACTCTCGTGACCGTCGAAAGGCGCAGTTTACCTACCTTGAACACAGAGTCGCCGAGCTGGAAGAGGAGAATAGACGTCTTCGCGCAGGCATTCATGTTAGCCCATCCCCATCTATCTCGGCTGTTTCGGAGCCAGACCATGCCACTACCCTTGAGCGTGAGCAAGAACTATTGCGCAAGCGCGAAGAGGAGCAGCGTGAGCGTGAGAATCAGGAACTACGTGAGCGGATACGGACACTCGAGAAGGGTTACGAGGCTGTCGTACGAGCTTTGGCGACTCAGGGCAATCCCTCTGTTACGTCCAGCATACCCACACCGCCTGCAACAAGCCCAGCTCCAGTTGCTCCATCTGATACACGATCGTCATCACAATCAGTACCGCATCAAGACCCATCCCCCCCATCATCAACTATCCCTTGCACCTCGACTGCACCTTCGTTGCCCTCACCGTCCTCTTCGAATTCAACCCTTGTCGATAGCCCTCTCCTTTTTGCTAGCTGCGATTCGTTTGAACTCCCTCAGAGTCCCGCGCTTTCAGCGAATGATATATCACTCGCCATACCGTCAGAATCACTCGACCTCTCTCTAGCCACTAGCACTCCCACTCGCCACCTAGCACGGGTGGCGAACACTGTTGGCCGTCCAACAGTATCCCTGCAGCGGGTGGGTTGTGCACAAGTGGTGATGGGACCGGCGAGAACTCCGAGGTGTTGGGCAGTGATGCGACCGAGGTTGGCATTCACTTTTTTTTTGTCTTGTCGATTTCACTGACAGTGTCTCTAGCCCCAAGACGAGGCAGCATCAGATGCAGCCATCACGCGTCTGTTCGCGGAAATCCTCGCGTCGCCACCGCTTGGCTCTAGCGCTCTTCCAAGCACTAGCACTTCGCCGGAAGTTGCTGTCAGCGAAGAGGTACTGACCAAGACGGAGACCAATTCCTCTGACAATGGGCTCACCCTTGGCCTTGACATGAGTGGTATCAAGACTGTCGACTGGGTCGAACAAGTCCGTGCAGAAATGGAGATGGAAAAGCTATTGGAGATGCTTCCGAGTGCGCAAGATATGGCTGTCGATGCGATTCCTAACGTCAATTTCGACACTGACATGGACTTCTCAAGTGCGCTCACGTGGGACGGAGTTAGTGTCTTTTGATCCCCTAATCCCGAGTGCACTTAGATGTCCTCGCGCTCGGAAACCAACCAAAACATCAAGCCACAGCTGGACGCTGTACCATGTCTCTCTAGGTCATACGCTTTCCTCGACTGAATGCACGGACTATGCACTCACACTTTCGTCGGTCGGTTCTATCTATTTACTACTCTACCATGTTCTATTGGTCTCTCTCCATTGTCCTATTTTTGTTGACGTTTTGGTATCGGCTTCTCGTGGACGTGTATCGCCTTTGGATGACTACCGCCGTGTCCTGCTTACCGTTTTTCTCCCACAGATGGTTGGATCAAGTGAACATATGACCTGATGCTGTCTCCCGGACATCCCCGTTCCTTCGTTTCTCCCCGACAGGGTCTGATGAAATGACTGATGCGGCGTATGCGCTGGTGAGCGCTTGGGATGTGTGTTTGTTTGTTACGGCCAACTGTTTCACTTTTTTTCCGCAACTTTCAGGGCACTTGGATACAGTGGTTTGTCAATTCGATGTAGTCGGTACAAATACAAGATGGGCTGGTTCCGATGTCAGTATTGTGTGACGGCCGATTGTCGCTCTGGGCCACCGGTGAATTTACGACAGTGAAACAGAAAAAAATGTCGTCCAGTTGTATGATACACCCTACTCTGGTGCTAAGCGATGAACGTTTGGAACACTCAGCTGGCTGTTCTGTACAGCAGTAGCCAGCCTTGTTTCAAGTTTTGATTGATCGACTCAGCCCCAGGTTTACTCAACACCACAAAGAACATCAAGAGAGGAACAAGAGAGTTGCAAGTAGCCGACATTCATTTCACAGCATTGCCTAATGTATCGTTTTGTGGATGCGCGACATCATTCGTCGTCGTCATCGTCCTCTGCCTTGAGGCCGGCTTTTTCGAGTGCTTCTTTGGAGGTATAATCCACCTTGACGCCGCGGGTGCGCCTGCCGCTGTTCAAGATTGCAGTTGGGTCAATCTCGGGGTCTGCTTCCTCG
>JBBPKX010000732.1:0-12500 GCA_038089435.1 Boletus austroedulis | reverse complement strand
CCAGGGACTTGACAAGGGCGCGACACATATGTCCTGCGCCAATGTCCTCACCCCTCCATATCTCCGTATCTCTGTCTCCGTACCTCTGGTCGACCCTAGTCGACACCTCCGTCCCTTTCGTTCCCCTCTGCTGGACTTGAGCCCGGAGGACTGGACTTGACAGTAGGATTGGTGGTATGGATTATGGTAGAGTGTAGGGGGTTGAAATCGTCTGGCAGCTGTGCAAGAAGAACCATGGCCTTCAATTCTTCAGATAAATGAAGTCCAGAGTTGTAAGCACTTTGGAAGTGCTGTAAGAGAGACATAATGTCCTCAGCAATATGGTTATGCTAGATACGGGTGCACAAGACTTTGTTGAAGTAAAAGAACTGGCTAGAGATTCCTTTGGAGGAAAAACGGTCGGAGAGTGTCGTCCAAAAAGCATGTGTCATGCTCTGGTAATGAGTAACCAGTGCTGCCTGAGTACCAGTTTGAAAAATGGCCCAGGTAGTTGGTGCTGACAATGCAAGGACATCATTCACCGTGATACTAATAAAACCCAGCATCTTCTGATCTGCGGTCTTCCAATTGTCTATGTTGGAGATACCCTGAGTTGATGACCAGGTGCCGTCTATATAAGGTCCTGCTCCATAGGAGGTGATGACAGAGCGGACTCTTGCAGACCAAACTGGATAGTTTTCTGGTCCTTCAAGGATAGGGATGTGGCTAAGGATTGAACCTTCGATGCGGTATTCAGTAGCTTTGGGAATGGTGGTAGCCATTTCTAAAGACAAATTTCATTAGTCAACTTTTCATAGGCAATGGCATACCTCCTTCTTTGGTCAAGATTCTCCAACTTAGTAACCAGCCAATCACCCATTATAAAGAACAAAGACCATTGTATTAATACATATGGTTCCTCCTTCTTCTTTGGTTTTCCCCCCGAATCACTGCTTGTCTCCTGGACCTCGGGTGATCTAAGTTCCCGGTTAGAGCATCCAGGTAGACCTGCCATTCAGCATCATGCTTGGCAGTTAGATACCACTCTTGGAGTCTTGCCAAATGGTGGGTAGCGGCATCCTCTCACCAACGTCTTCAGTGCTTGGTATCAAACCAGCAATTCCAGAAGTGTTGTGAGGGAGCAGGCAGATTCCAGTTTCTATGGGGATTGAACCAGAAGTTAGAAGGATACTCTCAATTAGGAAAAAGAGAGTCCACAAGGAGACTATGTGGGCATAAGTCTGGATTAAAACTATGAGGGGCTTCATGCATAAAAAGAGGAGAAAAAAAGTCTCACTGTAAAACCTTGTATTCCTGGAAATGGACTAAAGCATCTGGCGTTCTATCGTAAGTCTCAGAGGGAAAAGCCCATCCAGTGCCAGAGTATACTGAAAAAAGAGATTCGTCTATAGAATAAAGAAAGGAACAAGCAAGATTTGACTCATTGAGGGTACCAGCCTCAATGGAAGTGATCCGGATTGGAATCACAACCTGATTAGAGTTCAGATCTTTTACCTGCAGCATGACATCGGTCTGCTGCAGGAAAAGGACTTGTCCTTCCCTCTCGAGATCATTGTAGTGAAGAGGACCAATCTCGGCAGGATCTTCAGGGATAGGGTGGAGGTCCGGGAATTCTGCCAGGCGTCTGACCAAGAGAGTTGGGTGAGAGAGAGAAATGATATCCGATGACTTGTACCAGTCCACCTGTTCAAAACAGTCCTGGACTTCTAGGGTGGTTTGCGTGTTCCTCAAGTTCCGGAGTACTTGGCCATAAAGGTTCTCCATGGAGTGGATCGTGAGGGGAAGTATAAAGAGGAGAAGGAGGAGGGGAAGAAGGGGGAGTGTCGACAGGGAGTTCTAAACAACGAGCTAAAGATGAGTCAGGCATAGATACCCAAGATTCTCCTTTGACAGGGATAAGACCTGGAGGGGTTTGGACAGTAGTTTCGTCGTCTGAGTCGTCGTCAAGGTAAATGAATATAGAACCTGACCATCGAAGTGTGTGGTGATTAGTTAGTAAACCGCAGTGTTCTCCTTCTTCGAGATGCCGTTCGTACTCAGGGCAAACGTAATGGAAGTGGAGGCCTTGGGTGTTCCGGTCCTGTAGGCAGTTGGTAATACGACCTTCAGGAGGGCAAGGCCATGTCCTATAAATTCTTCCTCCTTGTAAAATGTGAATGACCTCAGCAGAAGGTACCTGAGGTCTCTTTGGATGAATCTGGGCAGGGGGTGATGGCGTGGGAGTTGGGTTGGATGGTCTCACCTCAGAAGGCAGTGGTGCTGCACGAACCTGATTAGGTGTGCAGTAAAAAGCAAACTGCAAGACATAATTGTTTCCGTCAGCAGCTGTATAAGCACCAATGAAAGTGAAAAAACCATCCACAACCAAGAAGGAACAGGCTACGTGAGCCATTAAGAAGACAAAGAAATTATTAATGGGGATGGTAGGGGTAGCGAACACAAGAGATTGGAAAATCCCTTGGAGGCAGCATATAGTTTCAAGGAACAGCTGTACAAGCCTAAGCTCCATAGCACCAAGCATGAGGGAGACTGGGAAGATGTCAAAAGTATGTCTGGCCTCAATAGTGCTTGGGGCTCATAACCTAAAGAGATGTGCAAGTCTCTTTCTCTCCTTGGTGGCTAGCCAAGGGAATGCTCGAATGAATAATGGAGCGGTAGAGGAAGTATGGTGCCTAGTGTAGAGAACTTACACATGGAGTAGGCAAGTAAAAGATGTGAAGTAGTGGGCACTGAGGGTACTCAAAGTGCGAGAGGCAAGATAACTTGTTAACCTAGAGAGCGAGATACTTGAGCTCTCTTATATACACTACTGGACTGTTTGTCCATGTATGTACTCTATCTATAATGAGATAGGTATGACAAAGGATAAGAGATAAGAAATGTAAGCTGTAATGACTAAACAGCCTTATCTACCAATGGCAAATAGATCTCCTATCTATGGTGTATGCCATGAGTCAAATGTGATAGTGTAATAGTCTGATACAATGGACGGTCTAGAGTCTGGGTCTGGAATACGAATGAAAATGGAATAGAATACCCAGATCTCAATACTGGTGAGGTCTGGGGCAATTTGGAGGATCGAATGTACCCTTTTGACAACTGATTGTCAATGAAGTCACTGACCTCTTTTTGCTGCACTGGATCTAGGGATATCAATCTTCCCTTCTTTGGCACAAATTCCAATTTTAGATCAATGGCATGATCCCATGGCTTTCTTATCGGCATCCTTTCTGATTTTTTCTTTGAGAACACGTGGAGATATTTGTGGTATTCCTTCGGCACTAATTCCTCTGGTGATTTATTTTTGTCCATGAGATCCACAAGCTTCTTGTCTACTTGCTGGCCTTTGCACATCTCTGCAGTGATGTGGGCCTCTCTTTGTTCCATCCAGTTCAAGTGGTGGAGGTGGGGGTTCCGACATTCCTCGGGGCATCGCATCATCTGAACTGTTTTCTTTTCCCAAATGATCTCTGGGTTGTGATGCTTCAGCCACATAAATCCGAGGATGACTCTATTCTTTCCGAGGTTGGCTATCTCCATTCTCATTCTTTCTTTATGCCCATTATACTGCATTATGACGTCCACGAAGTATCTCAGTGTTCCTGCACTGTTCTTCATTTTGTCAGCATTATACAATGTGATAGGGCACAGTAATGGTTTAAGAGGAATAGAGTTTTCTTCAGCCCATTTCTGATCTAGAAATGTAACATGTGATCCTGAGTCTAGCAGAGCGTGCACCAGGATCTCTGTTCCTTTCTTGGTGATTATTGTTATCGGGAGTTCTATCTCCTTTTGGCTTTTCTCAGTTTCTGATTTCATCTCGGTGATTGCAGCTAAGTGGCGCATATCAATATCTGTCGGTAATATGTCTCAGGGTTTTTCTTGAATGAATGCTGGCATAGTTTCATATCCTTCTGCGATTAAGTTAATATTTTGTTGTTCTGAGCTTCAATCTGTAGCCTGATTGCTCAGTCCATCAGGACTGCTCAAGCTTTTCCTGAGCTTGAGGGCATTGCTTGGAATAATGCCTTGACCTGCTCCATCGACATTCCTTTGCATGCATGTGGAATGTCTTCTTTGTCACTCCATGGTGTAGCTGGTTCTTCGGCCATTCCACGATTTTGTCGAGTTCTAGCTCATACACAGTTAGGTTTATGCTCTCCTTTTGTCCAGGAACAATCTGAACATTTTGTTGATGGCTGCCAGCACTCTTTTGCGAAGTGTCTGGGCTTCCCACAATTGAAGCACATGGAGGATTGGGCTTGTGTCTTTTTAAACTTCTTTGACACATGTGTCTTTCCTTTTCTGATCATGGCAGCTTCCTGCTCCTCTGGTTCTTCTCCATCAGATCCCCTGGAGACTTCCCTTCACATTTATAATAGGCAGCCCATGCGTCGTCATCAATGGAGATCTTCCATAGAGTTATACTCTGGGAAGAAACCAAATGTCTCATATTTCCGAGTGTTTGGCTGTTTTGCCTATGTCTTCATATCTCTGGAGATGCAGAAGGACAAACTGTCCACTAAAGCAGAGGAGATGACCTTCATTGGATATGAACCCAACACAAAAGGTTGGCAATTCTGGTCTCAATCCAGACATCAGGTCTTTATTTCAACATGTGCCACATTTGATGAAACTCACTTCCAAAGTTGTTCCAGAATTGATGGAATCGACAGACAGACTGCTATACCAGAAGACGCTGCATCTGAACATGACTCTGCATCCGAAATGACTGATGACCAGGACAAACAGAATCTGGACCCTCCACCTGAACGTCATATCATGGTCAATGCCCCTATCCTTGGTCAACATGCACCTGAATCAAGAGGATCACAGGCTACCCCTTCCGATCACTCCCAAAGCCCACCGGCTTGGAGACCACAAGAGTCACTAGAACCTCATAGATCACCTTCACCATCATCTTCTTCATCTTTGGAATTTGGACTTTTCCGTTCACCACCAAAGAGGACTCCTCATGTACCTTCTCCACCACCACAGTCTCCTTCACCTCCAAAATTATGAACGAAGAGAGATAATAGACCGATGGGACGTTGGCTGGACGAAGAGAATAATTTACAAGATCAAGACGATATGCCTCAATGGAAACGCTAACGTCTTCCTCCTCTTCCTACTCCTCCTCGTTTTACTCCTGCGAATTGGCAACCACCACGACAGGATCATGAGCCGCTTCCTACTTTTCATGCCTTACCACACCAGAATAGGCGTACGATGGAAGAATGGACCACCACCCGTCCTCCACTTGTGGAGAGGAGAACTCAATGAGTTCCTAAGCCTCACATATTGCATGACAATGCTTATGGTGAGAGATCACCGCTTGAAATAGAGCAAGATATTAATATGGGTGTGGATCCAATCCAGGAAGAGTGAAATGAGGATCGATTCACTCGTCAAGGAATGCAGTCATCTGATTCTACTCCGAGACAGGGACTAGGAATGCCGTCTACTGATGCTACTCCACATCCTACAAATGATGAAGACATGGGTGATCTCTATAGTTCTCAGTGGATACAATACCACTTACACACTGCCATCATGGAGAAATTACCAAAGACATATTGAGACATACTCCGAATGTCCCTAGATAAGCAACAAGTGTGGAGAACTGCGATGGAAGAAGAATACAAGTCCTTACTTGAATGAAAGGTTTGGACATTGTGTGACTTACCTAAAGGTCGTGAACCCATCAAGGGAAGATGGGTCTATGCAGTCAAAAGCGATGGCCACAAAAAGGCACGCTTCATAGCAAAAGGCTTTACTCAAGTCTTTGGTATAGACTACGAGGAGACTTTTTCTCCAGTTACCAGGTTTGAAACCGTTCACTTACTCCTCATGTTAGCATCGCTAGAGGATTGGGAGATGCATGCTCTTGATGTCAAAACGGCATTTTTATTTGGCGAACTTGAGGAAGACCTCTACTTGGTTCAACCTGAAGGTTTCGTAGTAAAAGGTCAAGAGAACAAGGTTTGTCGACTTGGAAAGGCCATCTATGGCTTGAAGCAGGCTGCCCTACAATGGAATAAGGCCTTGCATGCTTCACTCCTTAAAATGGGATTCAAGAGGACCCTGGCTGATCCAGGAGTTTATGTCAAATGTGACGGAAAGCATTTGATCATTATTATCTTTTATGTTGACGATGCTTTATTTTTAGGTAGTGATAAAGCTCTAGTCCTCAACTACAAGAAACGTTTCATGAAACATTGGGAATCTTGCGACCTAGGTGAGGTTACTGAATATTTAGGGATGAGGATTACCAGAGATTGCAAGAAACATTCTCTGAGACTCGACCAAATTTCGTACGCAATCAAGGTCATTGAATGCCTTGGTCAAATGAACTGTAAACCAGTTTCAACTCCTCTACCTGCCAGTTATCAACCGAGACCCAACACTAACACGTTATCTCCTGTTCTGAAGCAGAAGTACCAATCCATTATCAGTTCACTTCTGTATATTATGCTTGGAACAAGACCGGATCTCACTTATTCAGTGATCAAAATGTCCCAGTTCTCTGCTAATCCTTCCAAGGAGCATTTGCAGAAGGCACTATATATCGTGCACTATCTCACACACACTATGTCATTGTGCTTGAGATATACTGGAGATGGACCTAATAACAGGTTCATTGCTTACTCAGACACTGATTGGGCTGGAGATATCGAGACTTCTTGATCGACTACTGGTTACTCTATCTTCTTGGCTAATGGGATTGTATCCTGGTTATTGAAACGCCAAAAGAGAGTTCGACTTTCCTCCACCAAAGCAGAATATTGTGGAATGACAGAATGCGCCAAACAAATCCAATGGATTCACAATCTCTTTGAGAAACTGACGTTCCCACTTCCCACAATTCCCCTATGTGTTGACAACCAGGGAGCTATCTTTCTTGCTTCAAATCCAGCTCAAGAAGGACAAATGAAGCATGTTTGTATCTCTGAACAGTATATACGGGAGGCTGTTGAGTTTAAAGAGGTAGAAATCTTCTATGTTCCCTCTAACCAACAGTTGGCAGATATCTTTACAAAGAATCTGACCAAAGAATCCTTTGAGTGTGGATGGAAGTATTTGACGTTATCATCATCATGAGAACTAATGTTTCTAGTGAGGAAGAGTATTGAGATCTGGGTATTCTATTCCATTTTCATTCATATTCCAGACCCAGACTCTAGACCGTCCGTTGTATTGGACTATTACACTATCACATTTGACTCATACTGTAGCATACATCATAGATAGGAGATCTATTTGCCATTGGTAGATAAGGCTGTTTAGTCATTACAGCTTACATTTCTTATCTCTTATCCTTTGTCATACCTATCTTATTATAGATAGAGTACATATATGGACAAACAGTCCAGTAGTGTATATAAGAGAGCTTGAGTATCTCACTCTCTAGGTTAACAAGTTATCTTGCCTCTCACACTTTGAGTACCCTCAGTGCCCACTACTTCACATCTCTTACTCACCTACTCCACATGTAAGTTCTCTACACTAAGCACCATACTTCCTCTACTGCTCCGTTATTCATTCAAGCGTTCCCTTGGCTAGCCACCAAGGAGAGAAAGAGACTTGCACATCTCTTTAACCAGTATTCTTCATGCTGAAGAAGGATGGAAGAAAGAGGATGGTATAGGACTATCAATACCTCAATGAGTTTATGATAAAGAATAACTATCCATTACCCCTTATTTCCCAACTCGTCAACAAGCTAAATGGAGCAAAGCTCTTCACAAAGATGGATCTTCGCTGGGGATATAACAACATCCACATTAAAGAAGGAGACAAATGGAAAGCCGCCTTTGTTTGTCACAGAGGATCATTCAAACCTCTTGTGATGTATTTTGGACTATGCAACTCGCTGGCAACATTCCAAACAATGATGAATGAACTATTTGCTGACATGGATGACGTATGTGTTGTATATATCGATGACATCATGATCTTCACAAGAACTGATAACCAAAAGGAGCACAATCGAATTGTACTCAAAGTTCTTGCTAGACTCACAGAAAACGATCTATTTATAAAACCCAAAAAGTGCAGTTTCCGAGTGAAGGAAGTAGAATTCCTAGGGATGATCATAACCCCCACAGGAATTCAAATGGATGACGAAAAGGTAAAAGCCATTAAAGAATGGCCCACCCCTATCAAAGTGAAAAATGTCAGAAGCTTTCTTGGACTTGCAAACTTCTATCGAAGATTCATAGACAGCTATGCTCAGGTAGCATAACCGCTCAACGATCTTATGAAAAAGGATACACCCTTTGAATGGGGAGATCGACAGCAAAAGGTGTTTGATGAATTAAAAGAGAAGTTCACCACTGCCCCTATTCTTGCATATCTGGATATTGATAAGCAATTCCACCTAGAGACAGATGCTTTGGATTACGTGACAGGAGCTGTCCTATCTATAGAAATAAATGGAAAGTGGCACCCAGCTGCATACTCATCGCATTCGATGACCCCTGAAGAGTGAAACTATCCCATAGCAGACAAAGAAATGGTCTCGGTCATATGAAGCCTAGAACAATGGAGGCACTACTTGGAAGGTGCTCGACATGAGTTTGAGATATGGAACGATCATGCAAACCTCCAATGGTTCATGAAACGGCAGGACCTTAACTGGAGACAGGCCCGATCGGCCCAGTATCTGTCCCACTTCCGCTTCCTATGGGTACACAAAGCCGGAACCCAGATGGGAAAACCAGATGCACTCTCTAGGAGAGAGGATCACCCTGATGGAAGAGACGATGATAATAAAGGAGTGACAGTGATACCCACTGATCGCATTTGCACGGTACGAATTGAGACAGATGACAAAGAAATAGTAAAAAGAATAAAAGGTCTCACCCACTGCCTAAAAGAAGATGAGATCCATAAACTGGAAGAATGATACAAAGTCCATATGGAGCAAGAAGATTTGCTAGTGGACAAACAAGGAAGGATCTTCGTACCAGAAGACAAAGAAATCCAAATAGAGATACTCCGCTTACACCATGACACCCCCATAGCCAGACACCCCAAAGCGGAGAAATCATTAGAGCTAATCCGAAGAAGCTACATATGGCCAGGGCTCACAATGCATGTAAAAGACTACGTCACATGATGTGACCTATGTGCTAGACACAAAGGAACGAACACCCCGCCAGTCGGAAAGCTCTTACTGCTACCTATACCAGAAAAACCATGGATGGACATATTAGTGGATTTCATCACAGATCTGCCACCTAGCCAGGGATATGACTCTATCTTGGTGATCGTAGATCAATTCTCCAAAGAAGTTGAGTTCATCCCATGTCACAAGTCCATCACCACTCTTCAAACAGCTAAACTATATCTAAACCATGTCTGGAAGATCCACGGACTTCCACAAACCATCGTGTCAGATTGAGGACTGCAGTTTGTGTCACAGGTGATGAGAGACATATGCAAGAGACTAGGGATTACACCCAAGCTCTCTACTGCATTCCACCCACAGACCGACGGACAAACAGAATGGATCAATCGAGATCTACAGCAGTATCTCCGACTCTTCTGTTTCTCACAGCAGTCAAAATGGAGCGAATGGCTAGCCATTGCTCAATTCTCATATAACAGTAAAGAACAAAGTTCCACCAAAGCTTTACCCTTTGCACTCACACATATGTATCGATCCCATACGGGCTTTGAACGATGCACTCTGAAAGCACCAGCCACCGAAGAACTATTGGAGCATATATAGAAAGTTTGGGAAGAAGCACAAGTTAATCTAGAGAAGGCTCGACACCATATGAAAGAGCAGGTGGATAAGCATAGATCAGAAGTGCCACCATATAAGGAAGGAGATCTAATCTGGCTATCAACAGAGAACCTCCGCCTCACCCACGCATCAAAGAAGCTGACAGAATGATGGATAGGCCCTTATGCCATCTCTAAAACCATCAGAACCAACACAGTAGAGCTGCACCTGCCCAGATCCATGAGAATCCATCCAGTAGTAAACATCTCCCATGTAAAGCCGTATAGAGAATGACTTCATGAACAGCTGGTACAGGAACCTGGCCTGGTGCTAGTCACCAAGCAAGGAGAAAATGAATGGGAAGTAGATCAGATCATGGATAGCAGATGGTACTGTAAGCAACTCCAATTCCTAGTGCATTGGAAAGGCTACTCAGACGAGGAACGGACTTGGGAACTGGAATCCCATCTCTCACACGCAAAGCAAGCTATCGCGGACTTCTACACCACTTCCCCAAATGTCCTGCATCGCTTACGTGTTGCCATCCTTGACTTCTTTGACATGTTTAAATATTGCGGATCACCAATACCAGAGAAGCCACAGCATCAGCTACCATTCGACTGCCTTGATCACCTGTGATGATCAACCCAGGGGTGCACCTGGGATAACAATGCTCTTATTGTTGATCGAGCTTGGCTCTCACAATGGACCACCTTCACACACTGATGCCCTGCATGTTCAATATACTCCATCTCTACCTAGATCGCCTGCACCGCATCCGCTTCCGTGCACCTATTTATTTAGAGGAATCCGAGCCCTACAGAAACTGGAAGACAGATGACCCCAATGTCGTATGGGACAACAAATGGGATAACACACACCCCTTAGGAAATCATGCCAAACAATGGCAATTTGTATGGGACAATGGCTTGGATAGCCATAGCATCCACAACATGGCATCAGTATGGGGAGATCAGGACTCTGATGGGAACACAATCCTGGAACTTGAACCAGACCCTGAAGATCCTGGTTGGATGGATCAAAATTGGAGAGGACCATGGGAAATTGTGCAGGAACCCATGCATCTTTGGCTCCTGGGAGCAATGCCCAGGCCAAAGATTGATCAGGCCATTCTGATTCCCGATCCCTTGCCCCCGTCCGCCCCAACTACTACATCTATCCTACACCATACCATTGGCCAGACATTGGCCCATCCTCTCACTACCACCCTCAGGTGTCACAATGGCCGCCACACATGGACATGCCTAGCGAGCAGCATGGATACTTTGCACATTACCTTGTGCATCTGCAATGGCTGGAAGAGTTACCGGAAGGGGAGGCACTGTTGGATGAATAGCTGTCAGGATGCCAGCTCATAGGGAGGGGGTAGTGTAACATTTTCCTATTTTTCTATCTATTTTATGGCCACTTATTTAGTTTCCACATGCATTTCTCTCCTGTTTGCCCCTTAGCTAAGGGGTTAGCAGACATGGACTCAGAGCAAGGCCTAGAGCAGCCCAGACCGAGGCAGCATGACCCAAGGCTATGCAGACCCTTGATGTCATGACCCTGGAACATGCTAGGGTAATGATTGGCAATGTACAGCCTTGATGGCACAGTCATCCTGAATTAGCCCCTATGACTCGGGTTGACTCATACCGACTCATGGCGACTCGCACCCTTGTCCCATTATGTCTACCTCTCTTCCGATGCTTTGCCTCATGTACCAGTAGCATTACCTGCTTGTGTATAGCCCTGGTAGCACAGCCATGTATTGTAGAGTATAAATACCAGGACCAGAGCGACAAGACACCCTAGTCTTGTTCTCTCTGGAGTTTTCCCTCCTCACTTCTGCCCTCGCATATGCCCCCCTCAAGCGTACTAGCTCTTAAGTGAGTTGGTCATTTCAGGACATCCTGAGGAGTGCATCATTCAAGCCAGTCGTACTCGTTCACGCGGCAACAATGCACCCCCTCCTGCCCTTGATAGCCAACTTACTGGATCTAGAGGTCGACAAAGCAGCCATTCGATTCAGCAAAGCACAACTACTATACGGGGTTTGTCTGTGCCCTGAGACCAGTCAATTCCTCCTCCACCCATAGACTCTGCTCGATTCACCAAATGCCTGCATCATTCACCCCTGCACAAGCCCACCCACCCAACAGATTCCCTTACATCTGTTCCCAAGGTTGATGAACCCGAGTCCAACTCAGTTCCCAACAGACTCGAGCCCTTGCCTTCCCCTCTGGCCGAATTCTACAATCACTTGCACTGGGCTGAGGATGACCAAATGGATGACACTGGTACCGATGCTACTGACTCAGATGGAAAGGAGTTTGTCAGCAGGAATTATCCAGGTTATGAAGAACCCGATATACCAGGTGCAGAGAGTGATGGTGAAAGTTGTTCAAGAGCCAACTTGGACATAGAGGATTGCTCGTTGTTGGATGGTGGTCCCATAGCTCAAACCCATCAAAAACTTCCTAGTGCCAAGCTGCAAGTGAAGAAGGTGCCAGCTAAACAGAAACCCAGTAAATCCATAGGAAAAGCAAGTAAACATCCCCTAGCAGGTCCAGATGATCCAGCGACATGCAGTATGTTATTACTCATCTTATATTCTCGTATTAAAGCATCTTATTGCCTGTCTGCCAGTCTTCAAGATTCTCTGCTGTGTTCAACTTTCACAGGTGTCAAACAGCCAATTCCATGTTTGATCGTCTACTACCCTTTCTGCCCTCCACACACTGGTCACAAGGAAACTTAACCA
>JBBPKX010000730.1:0-12507 GCA_038089435.1 Boletus austroedulis | reverse complement strand
ATGAACCCTTCAGGTTGAATGAGATATAAATCTTTGTCTAGTTTACCGAATAAGAACGCTGTTTTGACGTTGAGAGCATGCATCTCCCAATCCTCTAGCGATGCTAATGTGAGGAGTAAGTGAACAGTTTCAAACCTGGTGACTGGAGAGAATGTCTCTTTGTAGTCTATACCAAAGACTTGAGTGAAGCCTTTTGCTACAAAGCATGCCTTTTTGCGGCCATCGCTTTTAACTGCATAAACCCATCTTCCCTTGATGGGTTCACGACCTTTGGGTAAATCACTTAAAGTCCAAACCTTTCATTCAAGTAGGGACTTGTATTCTTCTTCCATCACAGTTCTCCATGGCTTTTGCTTATCTGGGGACATTCAAAGTATGTCTCGATATGTCTTTGGAATTTTCTCCAAGATGGCAGCATGCAAATGGTAACATATCCATTGAGAACTATAGAGATCACCCATATCTTCATCATTTGTAGGATGTGGGATAGCATCAGATGATGACATTCCACTTCCCTGTCATGGGGTAGAGTCAGATGACTGCATCCATTGACGAGTAGATCCTCTGATTGGTTCATCCTCCATTTGCTCTTCCTGAATAGGATTCACATCCATATCAATATCTTGCTCTATTTCAAGCAGTGGTCTCTCGCTGTATGCATTGTCAGGCAATACGTGTGGTTTAGGAACTCGTTGAGTTCTCCTCTCCTGCACAGGAGGACGGATGGTGGTCTGTTCATCCATAGTTTGCCTATTCTGATGTGGTAAGGTGCGGAATGTCGGAAGTGGCTCATGCTGTTGTCATGGAGGTTGCCAAGCAGCAGGCGTAAAGCAAGGAGGTGTCGGAAGAGGAGGAGCGCGATATCGTTTCCACTGTGGCATATCATCATGGTCACGTAGGTTATTCTTTTCATCCAACCAACGACCCATTGGTCTATTTTCTCTCTTTGCTCTCATCCTAGGAGGCAAAGGTGACCGTGGTGGCAGAGAAGGTGTGTGTGGAATCCTCTGTGGAGATGGTTGAAAGAGACCAAAATCGGAAGATGATGAAGAAGAACTAGATGATTCATGAGCTGGATGCAAGTCTCGTGGTCTTCAAGCCGGAGGGCTTTGGGAGCGATCGGAAGGTGTAGCCAGTGATCTTCTCAGTTGAGGTGCATGTCCAAGAGTAGGTGCATCGACTATTATGTGACGTTCAGGTAGGGGTTCCAGATTTTTATGTTCCTGGTCACTAGTTGTAGATGCAGTATCTTGGTCGGTTGCAGCATCTTGTGGTATAGCAGTCTGTCTGTTGATTCCATCACTTCTGGAACAAGAACAGAAGTGAGCTTCATCAAATGTGGCATGTGTGGAAATAAAGACCCAGTGTCTGGATTGAGACCAGAACCGCCAACCTTTCGTGTTGGGTTCATATCCAATGAAGATCATCTCCTCAGCTTTTGTGGACAGTTTGTCCTTTCTCATCTCCGGTGGTATGAAGACGTAGGCATAACAGCCAAACACCCAGAAATATAAGACATCTGGTATCTTCCCAGAGTATAACTCAATGGGAGTTCTCCACTGGTGATGATGCATGGGCTGCCTATTGTAGATATGAAGAGAAGTCTCCAGAGCATCTTGCCAAAAGATCCTGGGTAGGCAGGCATGCAAGTGTAATGCCTCAGCTTTTTCCATGATAGTTTGATTGAACCTCTCTGCACGTCCATTCTGCTGTGGAGTGTGGGGAACGGATGTCTGGTGAGTGATACCACGATCGTGAAGGAACACCTGAAAGTCCAAAGACATGTATTCTCCACCTCGATCAGAGCGGACAGAGGTAACACAAGAGCCAGACTGATTCTCAAGCCAGGCAACCTGCATGCGAAAAGCCACAAGGGTACTGGCCTTCTTCTGAAGTAAAGACAGGAGAGCAAAGCCAGAGTAGTCATCAAGCAAAGTGAAGACATAGCGAGCACGAGAGTGCAACTTGACTGGAAAAGGTCCCATGAGGTCAGAGTGGAGAAGGGCAAGAGGTCAAGATGACCGATGATCAGAAAGACCGAAGGGCCAATCAACCATTTTACCCTTGTTACAACCTTTGCAAACCAGAGTGGACTGAGGGATCACAATGTTAGGGCAACCCAAAGTATGACCCAACAAATGTTGCAACGCATTCTTCAAGGTATGACCCATACGTTGGTGCCACAAAGAGAAGTCAGAATCCTATAACAAAGTTGCCAACATGGCAACCTGACCAGAGTTATCAGTAGACAGAAACCAGTGCAGATTGTTGTCTGAAAATGAGGCTACAGCCCAGATCACCAGACATCCATGTCTGTTCCAGATCAGCGCTTCTCTATTCTTAATCTCACACCAAAAACCTTGTAAGGTTAGTGTGGGTACCGATAATAAGCGGTGTGCTGCCTTTGGAGCATACCAAACTCATTCAAGGACCAATGGAGAGAGTCCCTCAGGATGTGCTATGACTTTCCCTGGTCTGTGCATTTGCACTTCAGTGCCATCGGCAACAGAAGCTTTGCGCATGCCTCGTTCGAGGTGCACAAAATCATCTAAATATGGAGTGATATGATCAGTGCATCCACTGTCAATCATCCAATGAGAATGAGTGGTCTTAGAGGTATTTCCTACCATGTAACAGCCAGAAACGTCTACATCAAATTCAGCAACATCATCATCATATACATCAGGAAGAGAAATGTATTTAATAGGTTGCGGAGCTATAGTAACCGGAAGGTCTCGAGCAAAAGTGCCTGGCATAGCATGGCTCGACACAAGTTCTCTGATGGTGATGACCTGTTTTTTGGCCTTCTTTGATTGTTTCTTTGTCCCTGAGACCCCACCTGGATCTGCAACATCCTGGGTCTCCTCACAGGGATGTGTAGCAGGTACGAAACCACTGGTGAGAGGGTCCTGCCATATCTGGTGTATCCATACCATCATCTGCTTCTCCCCATCCTGCATGTGTGACCGTAGAGTCGAAGTCAGCGAAATCGACCTCCATCATCTGATGACGATGGGTATCTATCTCAAAGTCAGCATCATCCAGAACCATCTGGTCTGGAGGGAGATCATGGAGAGAGGGGAACGTTGGTTCCGCCAGTACCGTATTCGTGATGGCTTGATGAGCCTTCGCCTTGCCTTTTCCTTTGCGATCAGGGGCAGACCCACGTTGTTCATGCTGTTCCTGATGCTGTTGGTAAAACTCTCTCGGGCCACAAGGGGGAGCACCCTGTCCACAGCGATTATGCTGACCTCTAGATGGTCCAGCAGCCGGTTGGGACTGGTGTTGGGAGCCAGATTGGCCTCTCCACTTATTGAAAGATGGAGGTCCACCTCGGATTACATTAGTTCAGTGTGCCTGAGAGGAAGGTCCTGCTTGAACTTCGGAAATGCAGGAGGAAAGAGGATGAATTTTCGAGTGGCAAATATCAACTTCTCATAAGATCACTTGTTGGATCATAGTGACAGTGAAGTTGGTCAGGTTGGTGGTATGGATTATGGTGGATCAGAGGGGATCAAAATCATCAGGCAGCTGTACAAGCAGCATCATAGCCTTCAATTCTTCTGAGAGATGAAGGCCAGAGTTATAAGCACTTTGGAAGTGCTGCCGCAAAGTGGTGATATCCTTGGCTATATGGTTATGCCAGATGTGCGTGCGTAAAGCTTTGTTGAAGTAGTAAAACTGCCCGGAAATCCCTTTTGAGGAAAAACGATCAGAGAGTGTCATCCAGAAGGCATGCACCATGCTCCAAAAAAGGGTGACAGGCACTGCCTGCATACTGCCTTGAAAAGTACTCCATGTAGTGGGAGTGGTAGTTGCGAGGACATTGTTGATCATTATTGTAAGCAAACCGAGAATCTTCTGATCTGCAGTCTTCCAATTGTCATCATTGGAGATATTCTGGGTGGTAGCCCAGGTTCCATCTATATAAGGTCCTGCTCCAATTGATATGATAATGGAGTGAATCCTTGCAGACCAGATTGGGTAGTTCTCAGGTCTGTCCAAGATGGGGATTCTAGAAAGGATGGAGCCCTCGATCTTGTATTCGGAAGCTTTAGGAACGGTAGTCGCCATGTCTAAATACAAACTTCATCAGTCAACTCATATAGGCAATGGCGTACCTCCTTCTTTGATCAAGATTCTCTGACTTTAATCCCTTAGCTAATCACCCATGTTTCCAAAAAAGATACCATTGTATTAATACATATGGTCCCTTCTTCTTCAGTTTTCTCCCCGAATCGCTGCTTGTCTCCTGGTATGCAGGTGGTCTAAGTTGCCTGTTAGAGCGTCCAGGTAGACTTGCCATTCCAAGTCATTCTCGGTGGCCAGATACTGCCTTTGGAGTCTTGCCAAGTGGTGGGTGGCAGCATCCTCTCACCAGCGTCTTTGTTGCTCAGTATCAAACTGGTGATTCCAGAAGTGCTGCGAGGGAGTGGGCAGATTCCA
The DNA here is from genome assembly GCA_038089435.1 of Boletus austroedulis. Lineage (NCBI taxonomy): Eukaryota > Fungi > Basidiomycota > Agaricomycetes > Boletales > Boletaceae > Boletus > Boletus austroedulis. Next base: position 8,061 of record JBBPKX010000730.1, on the reverse strand, counting down.
ATTTCTGTGGGGGTCAAACCAGAAGGAAGAAGAGTACTCCCAATTAGCAAATAATGAATCCAGGAGAAGTCTATGTGGGTCCAAATCCGGATTATAAGAAAAAGGAGGTTCATGCATATGGATAGGTGAAAAGAAATCTCAATGTAACACCTTGAATCCCTGGTAGTGTATGAGTGCATCTGGCATTGTATCATAAGTCTCAGAAGGGAAAGCCCAACTGGTGCCAGAGTAAGCAGAAAAAAGGGACTCATCATGTGAATAAATAAAAGAACAAGCCAAATTAAGGTCATCACAGGTAGCTGCTTTGACCGATGTGATCCAGAAAGGAATCACAACCCGACTAGAAGTCAGGTCTCTTACCTGTGGCTGAGTATCATTCTGCTGCAGGAAGGGAGCTTGGTCTTGTCTCTCAAGATCATCATAATGAATAGGACCGATCTTGGCAGGGTCTTCAGGGATTTCATGAATAACAGGAAACTTGGCAAGATGCCGGACAGGGAGTGTTGGATGTGTCATTGATAAAACTTCAGATGACTTATACCATTCGACCTGTTCAAAAGAATCCTGTATTTCGAGAGCGTTGGGCACATTCCTCAAGTTTCAGAGTACTTGAGTGTAGATGTTCTCCATTGAGTGGATTGTGAGGTGGAGCGTATTGAGGAGGAGATGGAGAAGGAGTATACTGCAGAGGAGATAGAGAAGGAGGGGGTGAGTCAATGGGGAGTTTGAGATGACAGGCAAGAGAGGATTCGGGTGAAGAAACCCGAGATACAGTATTTAAATCGAGGGAGGAAACCTCAGATTCTCCTTCGACAGGTATGAGGCCTGGAGGAGTCTGGACGTGAGTATCACTGTCCGAGTCATCGATATACAGTGACTCCAAAAAGCGTTGTAGATAATCTGTGTTCCCAATCGTCGAAGCTCGCGGTGGTTAATCTGTATACCGCAATGTTCTCCTTCTTCCAGATGCTGTTCGCACTCTGGGCAAATGTAATGGAAGCAGTGACCTAGGGAATTCCGCTCTTCCAGGCAGTTGACAATACATCCTTCAGGAGGGCAGGGCCACGTCCTAAAAATCCGATCTCCTTGGATAATGGAAACAATCTCAGCTGAAGGTGTGCGAGATCTTGGAGGAATAGCCCAGGCAATGGGTGATGGAATGGGAGTTGGGCTGGATGGTCTCGCCTGTGAAGGAGGCGGTGGTGCTGCATGAACCTGAGTGGGTGTGTGATAAAGTGCAAACTGCAGGACGTAATTGTTACCATCAGCAGCTGCATAAGCACCAATGAATGTGAAAAAACCATCCAAGACCAAAAAGGAACAGGCTACATGTGCCGTTAAGAAGACATAGAAGTTGTTAATGGCTATGGTAGGATTGGCAAAAACAAGGGCTTGAAAAATCCCTTGAAGGCAGCAAATGACTTCAAGAAACAACTGTACAAGCCTAGACTCCATAGCTCTGAGCATGAGGGAGACGGGGAAGATGTCAAAATGTGTCAGACCTCAATAGTGCCCAGGGCTCATAACCTAAAGAGATGTGCTAGTCTCTTTCTCTCCTGGTGGCTAACCAGGGAACGCTCGAAAGGATAAAGGGGAGTGGTAGAGGAAAGGGGGCAGAGCTTGTAGAGAACTTACAAGTGGAGTAGGCTAGTAAGGATGTGAAGTAGTGTGCACTGAGGGTACTCGAAGTGCGAGAGGCAAGATAATTTGTTAACTCTAGAGAGTGAGATACTCGAGCTCTCTTATATACATGAGTGGACTATTTGTCCATGTATGTACTCTATCTATAACGAGATAGGATGATGAATGATAAGGAGATAAGAGACATAAGCAGGAATAACTCATCTGCCTTATCTACCAATGGCAAATAGATCTCCTATCTATGACGTATGTCATGAGTCAAATGTGATAGTGTAATAGTCCGATGTCATGGACAGTCTAGAGTCTGGGTCTGGAATACAAATGGAAATGGAATGGAATACCCAGATCTCAATACTTCTTGCCCTGCTTGATGAAGATGGCCTGGTTGACTTCACATTGCATGAATCTGAGATGTTTGACAAGGATTTCAACAAGCTTCTGGTACCAATGGTGGCCACTTTGCTTTAATCCATAGAGTGTTTTTTGTAGGTGGCAAACAAGCTGTGTGTAGGCTTGGTTGACATATCCAGGCAGTTGTCACATGTAGATAGTTTTGTCATCATTGAGTTTGCCATTGAGATATGTGCCCTTGATGTCAATCTGATGGATTTTGAGGTCAAGGCAGGTGGCTAAAGTGAGTACTGTGTGGATAGATGCAAGCTTTGTGACTGGGGCATAAGTGTCAAAGTAGTCAATGCCTGGTATCTGTGAAAAACCTTGTGCAACAAGCCATGCTTTGTACCTGACAATATTTCCTGCAGCATCTTTCTTTGCACAGAATACCCATTTTGATCCAACAATATTTGCACCTGTGGATGGGTCAACAAGTTCCCAGGTGCCAGCCTTCTCAAGTGTTTCTAGTTCTTTGTGTATCCCTTGCTTCCACTGTGGCCAGTCAGGATGGCATTTTTCCTCTGTGAGTGAGGTGGGTTCGAGTGCTTTAGCTTCAGCTATGGTCTTGTTTAGTGTGAGAGCAAGTTTGATGTCATTGTTGTGGTCAATTGTGGCAAGTGTTTGGTCAGCCATTTTCTCCCCCTCAAGTATAGCAGGGCTGCTGCTGGTTTCAGGGTTTTCAATAACTGAATCAGGAAGTTGGATGCTGTGAGGTGGAGTGGGATCAACTGCTTTACTATTGATAATATCAAGGATGTGCTGGCTGGGCTGGCAAGTGCATTTTGGGTGAGATATGGTGATGGGATTAGGAGCATGCAGAATGTGAAACAACCAACTCACTTAAGAGCTAGTATGCTTGAGGGGGCATATGCAAGGGCAGAAGTGAGGAGGGAAAACTCCAAGGAGAACAAAACTGGGGTGTCTTGTTGCCCTGGGCCTGGTATTTATACTCTACTGTACATGGCTGTGCTACTGGGGCTATACACAAGCAGATACTGCTATTGGTACATGAGGCAAAGCATCAGAGCAGAGACATACAGACTGGGACAAGGGGACAAGTCATTGTGAGTCAGTCCAAGTCATAGGAGCTATTTCAGGATGGGCATGCCCTCAGGGCTATGTACAGCCAATCACTACCCTAACACATTCTAGGGGTATGACATCAAGGGTTTGTATAGCCTTGAGCCATGCTGCCTTGGTCTGGGCTGCTCTAGACCTCATCTTGAGTCCATGTCTGCTAACTCCTTAGCTAAGAGGCAAACAAGAAAGAGAATAGAAAAGAAACTAACTAAGTGGCTGTAAAATAAATAGAAAAATAGGGAAACATTACAGAATGATGGTGGCTTTTGTGGTGGCTGGGGGTTGCTTACATATGCAAGTGTGACATTGCTCATGTGAGTTCCTTCTTGCTCCCCCTTGATGTCATGCTGCAGTGGTCCCCAATAGATATTGCACTCAATGGTGACAATCCACTTGGATGGCCAATATACATGGTGAGTGTTCTCTGATTGGTCATCAATTCCCATCCATCTAACTTTCTCAGCACACCATTCCAGCTTGTTTTCATGCTTGGTCTTTGTATAGACTTCAGATCCCTATTCATGGACTTGGCTTAGGTTGGGCTTTTTGTGGAAGGCCACCTTGTATGGTGTTAGGCCATTTAGTACCTTGGTGGGTGTTCTGTTTTTCAGCCAGGTGATATGATGTGCCACTTCTCCCCACAGAAATTTGGGTAATCCACTCACATGAAGCAGTACCCAGACATGCTTGAGAATTGTCTGATTTAGTCATTCTGCAATGCCATTATGTTGGGGTATGTCATGTGCTGTGAGCTGTTGTGTTGTCCCCTGATGTTGCAGGTATGCAACAAACTCTCTTCCCAGATATTTGCCTTCTCAGTCAGAATGGAGTAACTGCACCTTTGCTGCAAGTTGCTGGTCAAGCCAGGCCTTGAAGTGCTTGTAGGCTGTGAATGTGTTGCTTTTCTGGCAGATGGTGTACATGTATGTTAGTCATGAGTGATGGTCTATAAAGGTAACATAGTATCATTTTCCTTTGAGTGTCACAACTGGTGCCAGTCCCCAGACATCAGACCAAATTATTCTGCCTAATCTTTTGCTCCATTCACCCTCATGGACCTTGGTGATTGGTTTGTGTATGGCTTTCTGTCATATTGCTGTTTCCTGCGAAGTCCAACTCCAGTCCATTCTAGTCTCTGGACATTGCATTGGTGTTTTGATTCTGGACATCTTTGGAGTCAAAACTCTGGACAGTACTTTTTATATTCTTTCTTTGTTCCCTTTTTACTCTAAGTTCATTTCTGTGGTTTTTGGATTTCTTACCTGTCAAACTTTGTGTAAAAAACATCTACAGGTTTCTCTGTTCTCTATCCTCTGACATGGCATTACCTGTATACATTGTCTTTGCTTAGATTTCCTTCCCTACAAACTCTGGCCATGGAGTTATTACTAGACTTGTATATAAACTCCTATATTTCTCTGTTATTTCCTCAGTTTGAATATCAATTGAGTCTCCTTCCTGTTTGAGTCTGCTCTCGACTCTCTCTCTTTCCTCTCATCTCTACTCTGAAATATGAGGACACAGGACTTGACAAGGGCATGACACATACATCCTGCACCAATGTCCTCACTCCTCTGTACCTCTGTCCTCCATACCTCCATATGCCAAATCTCTGATTGACCTTGGTTGATACCTCCATTGCTCTCACTATCTGCCCCTTGGACCTCTGCTGGACTTTGAACTGGGAGGGTCCAGACTTAACAGTATATTCAAACTCAACCTTGTTGAGTTCCCTTCTCATTCCTCATTTTTATGTTGTGTATGCACAGCACCTGCATTGGTGTCCTGCAGAGTGTCTTTGGCTCCTTGCACATGGTACCCAGTGAATACATGAGTGTTACCCAATGCCAGCCTTCCTCTATCTCTCAGAGATGGTGTCCTTTATCTCTGCTCACTCTGCTTCTGGAGATTACCATTGATGAACCCCAAATTGCAGTCATTGCAGACAACAACAACAACAACTTCTACAAACCATGTTGTTGTACTGACACTCTAGTGCCCATCCAGACAGCTGGTGGCTGCTTTGGTGGGTTTGGAGGTGGTGGTGGTGGCAGTGATGATCCAGATGACCCTGACAACAACAGTGATGATGACAATAAAGAACCAGACATCGACCATCTCCTTTGAGATGACAATGATCAGCCCTCCAATGAAGTTCTCCTGGCTTTCAAGCCTTTTAACCAACTCACTGATGCTATCTGTGACATGACATATCAAGCACTCCATCACAAAGACACTAGCGACACAAAGATGAAAGTCTGAGAACCAGACATCTTTGATGGGTCCAACCTAAAGAAGCTCTAGCCTTTTGTTGTCTAGTGCTAGATTAACTTCCAAGCAAATCCAAAGTCATTTAGATGTGACTGTCAAAAGGTCACCTTCACTCAGTCATACCTAAAGGGGATGGCTCTTGACTACTTTGAGCTGGATCTTCTTGGAGATTTAGCTCTGGCCAATCGTCCATTATGGATGGATGATTGGCAAGCTTTCCTATTCAAACTCCAGTCCAACTTTGGTCCACATGACCCTATCACCAAGGCAGAGGCTCAACTCAAGCATCTCTGCATGAAGGACATCCAACGAATTTTGAAGTATATCGTTGAATGGAACCACCTCACAAACCAAATCCAAGAGTGGGGACCTGGTGCACTCCACCGGAGTTTCTATAATGGACTCCTGGACTGGATCAAGGATGAGATCACTTGTCACAGAAAACTAGACAGCATTTGTGATTTGCACACCCTAGCTCAGCAAATCAACCAGAGATACTGGGTGTAATGAATCCCTAGGTTGGAAGTACACTTTTTATTTTTCCATTATTCTTGGTTGCAGATCACAGCCATAGCAAAGCCACTGAGTCATTACAAGTCACATCGAGTCATAATGAGTCATGACCTTAATTGAGTCACATTGGAGTCAGTAGGAGTCACTCTGACTTACATGCCTCATGCAGAAGGCACTGTGCACAGGATGCACAGCCAGGTACAGGTTTAGCCTTGCTGATGCCTCATGGAGAGAGGCCTAGACATAATGGACCAATAGTAGAGGTAGCTCATCATAGCCTTACCAACCTCATGTACCAATAGCATTAGAAGCTCAGGATAGCCATAGTATAGCCTCATGAGCACGGACCAGGCACAGCCTTGTAGTATAGAGTATATAAAGACCTGTCAGTAGCACAGTCCCCATCTCAATCCACCTTTGTCCTTTTCCTGTCTTTTACATCTGCTCCTCAGTTATACTTGATATGTCCTCCTCCAAGCCCCTCAATAGGGAACCCTTGAGTATAGATCTAGCAAGAGAAGCCAGGTTGTCACACTGGAAGCACAAGAAAGAAGTATCACACACTGCTAAGGCCTCTGGATCAAACCCCAGACATCATCCCTCTCCAAACAAGTTGTTGAGTTCTACCCCATCTTTGTCTTCTTCCAAGCCTAAGAATGACAAGTCCAAAGGCCCTACCTTGTCATCTTCCTCTGCTTCCAACTTTGGATTTTCTAGAGGGGGAAACAATTTTCATAAGAAGGGTAATAGTACATAACTCTTCTACCCCACCTATGATTTTGTCTAAGCTTGGCAAAGATGGTAAACTTCTTCCAGAGGAGTGTCAGCACCATATTTGTTTGAACTTATGTCTCTTTTGTGGTGAGAGTGGGCATTCCACCAAGAACTGTCTGAAGTCTACCTCTAGAGCATTGAAGGCCTGTGCTGTGTCAGTAACTCTGGATGCACTGGCTTTGGCCTCTGCTTCCTTGGAGGCAAAAAAATAGAGTGTGACTCTCAAGTGTCTGCACAAGCTGGGAGTTGTGTTGATCCAGACTATGCTCTTAAGGAGTTATGTCTCAACATGTCTGCTCTTTCCGATCCAAATTCTCTTTGTCCATTTGTTTTGATTCCTATGCACTCTATTCCAAATGTACCCATTCTGATTGATTCTGGTTCGACCCATTGTTTCATAAATGCTATGTTTATTAATTAACACAATATCTCTACATACTCTGTTCCTTCAATTAGTCTCCACTTGTTTGACTGTTCATCCACTTCTGTAATTAACTCCGCTATAGATCTGACTGTCACCTTTGCTTCTGGTGTATCTACCTCTGACATGTTCTACATAACCTCATTGGATCTCCAATGCAGCCTTGTCCTTGGACACTGCTGGCTCATCTGCTACAATCCATTGATTGATTGGATTATGAGCAGCATCACCTTCCAGACTTCTGCAGATGAGATGCCAACCCTGATATTGCCCTCTGTGCCTCTGAAGGAAATCCCATCATTTGCTGACACTCCTTTGCCAAGCACCCCAGATTTGTCCAAAGCACCTGGACTTTCAGCCCCCCACATATCTTTTGTCAATGCAGCTGCATTTCACTGTGCATGCCACATAAAAGGCTCAGTCCAATTCACCCTCTCCCTTTGGTCTACTAAAGAAGTCTCTGCTTGCTCTGCCTTCACTTCTGTCACATCCCCTTCCAATGAGAAGATCAACCTCTCTGGTGTTCCTCTGGAATACCATGACTTTGCAGACATCTTTAGCAAGAGGAAAGCCAATATGCTGGCTCTGCATTGGCCATACAACTTGAAGATTGAATTAGAGGAAGGTGCTGAACCTCCAGTCAGAAAGATCTACTCCATTTCCTCCACCAAACAACAAGCTCTTTGAGACTTTCTAGACAAACATCTCAACATCAGTTTTATCTGTCACTCTATATCTCCACACGCAGCTCCAGTGTTGTTCATCCAGAAGAAGGATGGTTTCCTCCATCTTTGTGTTGATTTCCAAGGTTTAAACAAGATCATCCAAAAAGACTGCTACCCACTTCCCCACACTTTTGACCTTCTCAATGCCCCTTCTGGAGCCAAGATCTATACAAAGATTGATCTCCATCATGTGTACCATCTGGTCCATATTGCAGAGGAAGATGAGTGGAAGACATCATTCTG
>JBBPKX010000729.1:0-12518 GCA_038089435.1 Boletus austroedulis | reverse complement strand
GTTATGCTTGTAATAGAGTGTGGAGCTTTTTTTTTTTTTTTTTTCTTTTTTTTTTTTTTTTTTTTTTTTTTTTTTTTTTTTTTTTTTTTTTTTTTTTTTTTTTTTTTTTTTTTTTTTTTTTTTCATTTTTGGATGTCTACACTTGATTCTATTGACCTATGATTACCTTGTATAAGTCCAATACAGATTTGTTGATCTGTCTCATAATCTGGTTATAGTCTGGTCATAGTCCAGTAGTTTGGAATGCATCCATCTATACCAGACCTACCTTTCATTACACCAGACTTACTTACTTTACCTTATCACTTATGGACTTTGTTTTATATAGACTTGGATTACTGGACATACTGGACAGGGACCTGGATGATATGGATGGTGCACCAGACTAACTGGATTGCATACTGGACTGCCACTAAAGGGGTGAAAGTAAAAAGAAAGGGACACAAAATAGGGTCTATAATATCAAGCCAATATGGCATTTATCCTACAAGACAAAATTCCCTACCACACAATGCCATTTGTCAACAACCTTCTGGTCAAGTCCAAGAAGACCTGGTATCAATGTTCAAACAGGTCCTATGAAGCCCATCTGGATAATCCATGCATCTGGAAATTTATCTGAAATCATCTCATCATTGTTCACCATATTTTACAGTGACTCCAAAATGTCAATGCAACAGTATCCACAAAAAAATTTGTGCTTGCCACCCCAGATGCTATCATCATCAGGCACAAGTGCACTACTGATGGACATATTCCACACAACACCAAGGTCCAGAAGATCAAGGACTGGCTGGAATGTGAAACCATCTCACAAGTCTGTGGGTTCCTTGGAACCTGTGAAGTGGTTTGTATTTTTATTTGCAATTTCACTTCCATTGCTTGTCTGCTCATCAACCTAACATGCAAGAGTGTCCCCTTTGAATGGGGTGACACTCAGCAAGAGGCTATGGCTCATCTCAAGGACAAAGCCATCTGATCTCCACCACTGTGCTGCTTGGACTACAAATCCAGTTGAGAGGTCATTCTTGCTGTGGACACCTCAGCCATTGTGGTTGGTTTCATTTGATTGCAGGAAGGTGAGGATGGCAAATGCTATCCAAACCAATTCAGTTCCATTAGTCTCACCACCATGGAGAGTCACTACTTCCAGACAAAGCTAGAGCTGTACAGACTATTCTGAGCCCTCCACTTCATCTGTGTTTTTATTTTCAGAGTTTCTAATCTTGTCATAGAGATGGATGTGAAGTACATCAAGGGTATGATCAATAATCCTGACCTACAGCTGAACACAACCATCAACTGGTGGATTTCCAGCATTCTTTCTTTTCATTTAACTTCATCACATTTCCACTAACCAGCATGCAGGCCAAGACAGACTTTCTTGACATCCTCTATCTGATGATGATCTGCCTGAGAATGGGGACTTAGAGGATTGGTTAGACAATTCATATTCATTTGCTATTACTCTTCTTAATAACCAGATACTTATTTTCACTTTGACTGGTCTTCCTACCAGACTTTTTGTGCACAGTGATTCACCTCCATATACCTCTCCTTCTTCTTTTGATTTCATTATTTCCACAAACAAACAACCTTTGCCTCTCCTTACCTACCATTCCATTTTCTCCATTCCCTCTCCAGACTTAGCCAGTACTCTGACTAACCCTTTGATATCTTGGTCTGCAAAGGCCTTGGCAAAGGAAGGTTGTATTTGCCATATCTGAACTTTTCTTGAAACCAAAAAATGACCTACTGACCTCATAAATGTGGAGTTTCAGTTGTTCCTTAATTCCACTATCAAATTCTTTGTCCTCCACAGCTTGCTTTGATGATGAGAACCACATGGTTGTTACCAGCTAGTAGTACTAGAGTACCAGAGGTACAGACTAATCAAGAAGGCCTATGATGACCTTGAACACAAAGGTGTCTTCACAGTCTGGACCCAGCTCTTACTCTGATTCTGGTGGCTGCTGCTCATTGACAACATCAAATGGTTCATCCAAACCTGTTACAAATGCCAAACCTACCAAACTGCTTGATTTCATATTCTGCCAACTGTTCTGGTCATGGGTGGACTATTTTGCAAAGTCCACCTTGACACTATGCTGATGCCTTAGTCCAGTGGCTACCACTACTTGGTCCAGGCTCAGTGTGCATTGATGTCATATCCAGAGTGGTGCATGCTGTGCTCTGAGAATGGTACCTCTTTGGCTTCTTTTATTTTTAAAGATCTTCTTTGTTGTTGGGGTCCTATATCTGTTATTGTTACTGACAATGGACCTTCTTTTATCCAAGCACTAGACATTCTCACCACCTGAGATGATATCCACCATATCTGGATTTCCCCATACAACTCTCAAGTGAATGGTGTGGTTGAATGGTGTCATTACAATGTCCAGGAGGCCATCATTCAAAGTACCCTGGGGGGGAGTCACACTGGCATACTGTCATGCACTCTGTATTTTGGTCTGAATAAGTTACAATTCTCTAGTCTACCAGACTTTCTCCCTACTTTATGGTTCATGGTGTTAAGCCACTTTTTCCATTTGATATCACTGAAGCTACATTCCTTGTTTCTTCTCCAGAAACAGATCTGCTATCTCTCATCTGGACTGATCACTTGAAGAGCTTGCCAGCTCCAAAAGTGTCAGGAGGACTTGAAGTCTGTCCAAGACCATGTTCTCAAGGCCTGGTTTGACTTGGTCAAACACTTCAAATGCACATTCAAGAATTGAATCAAGGACTTTGATTTCCATTCCAGGAGTCTTGTCTTAGTCCAGAACATGTGCATCAAAAAGGAGCTGAACCAGAAGATGAAGCCAAGATACATTGGTCCAATGGTGGTCCTTTGCCAGACTACTAGAGGATTGTATATCTTGGCAAAGTTGGATGGAGCAGTCTCCAGGCTGTGTTATGCAGCATTTTGTCTCATCCTTTATTATCCTTGTTTCAGAACTTCAATACTGGTCACACAACTTACCAGATTAGATGAGGAAGACATGGACAAGTTGACAGGAGAAGGCATCAAAAAGCTGGATGAAACTGACCCAGACTCTCTTGAACTGGACTAGCAAATCTGGATTATGCATACAATACAATTTCCCCCTCTCTGTTTCACCCCAGGTTTAGTCTGGTGATCTCTGTCTGACATGTACTAAAGCCAAAAACACACAGACACTATGTACTACAGTGGCTCAAAAAAGTGTCCCAATGTTGGGTCATTTTGGAAAGATTAGAACATTATGGAGGAACAAGGATGAATCAGATAAAATACTTGTAGGATAGATGAATGTACTTGCTCTTGGCATTAGGACACAACTTTGGTTTATGTAATTTGTATTTGACAATCATTATATCATATATAACATAGGAATTTGGCAGTTATTGATGGTTGCTATGTTACCAAACTATGTAATTATGTAAATGACATAACTCCAAGCAATACAAATATCCTATGTTCCACTCCAATTGACCTCACCATATCATAAAGTCCAATTGAATTCCTATTAGAGTCAATGTCTTTTTTCTCTAAATCTGATCTTTCAGCTGGACAAATTGCATTTAAGACTGGTCTATGGAAGTCCACTGTGGCCATAGTCATCAAGAATATCCTTCCAGACTAGCAGAATGTCAAGTTAGGATGTTTTTTTAAGCTTTCTTTCCTTGTTAGGAGAAGGATTGTATTGAGTATTACTACTAGAAAGGTGGAAAATGCTGTCCAACCCACCTATTCTATTAATCCTGCCATTGCTTCTCCTATCTCTTTCAAAACTGTTTGCAATATTCTCAAGGCTATATCTTTAAAGGTATGGTTAAAAAGAAGAAGCCTTCTTTCTCTATCAAGTATTGAAAGCAAAGGCCGGACTTGCTTTTAAGTATAAGAACTGGATTGTAGAGGACTGGAACAGAGTTATTTGATCAAATGAAATAGAAATCACCAAGATTGGATCAGATAGAAAGATATATATATAGAAAAATAAAGATGGACTTTTATAGAATAAGAAAATCTAGGAAATAGTAATGTTTGGAGAAACTTCCTTGATAGTTTGGGAATGCATGGGCTGAGATAGAAGGGAAAGGACAGGGTTGATGAGATAAATGGCTTGGATAGCATTTTCAGCTATTCTAGTAGTAATACTAAATACAATCCTTCTTTTAACAAGGGAAGAAAGCTTAGAAGAACATCCTAACTTGACATTTTTCTGTTCTGGAAGGATATTCTTGATGACTTTGGCCACAATAGACTTCCATAGACCAGTCTTGAATGCAATTTGTCCAGCTGAACGATCAGATTTAGAGAAAAAAGATATTGACTCTAATAGAAATTCAATTGGACTTTGTGATATGGTGAGGTCAATTGGAGTGGGACACAGGATATTTGTATTGCTTGGAGTTATGTCATTTACATAATTACATAGTTTGGTAACATAGCAATCATCAATAACTGCCAAATTCCTATGTTATATATGATATAATGATTGTCAAATATAAGTATCCCAATGACATGTCATTTTGAAATGCTTGTACCTCACTTCCATGACAACCAAATTACATAAACCAAAGTTGTGTCCTAATGCCAAGAGCAAGTACCTTCATCTATCTTGCAAGCATTTTATCTGATTCATCCTTGTTCCTCCATAATGTTCTAATCTTTCCAAAATGACCCAACATTGGGACACTTTTTTAAGCCACTGTATATGTTTCATTCTCTTTGATACAAAAACCAAAACCAAAAAACAGCTTAAAAATGATAAAGAAAATAAACAGTCCATTTCTCTGCTCTCAGTGTCCCACCATGTAGAGTCCTGATGTAATTCCCTTTCATTTGAATGTACTCTGAGACACAATGTACCTTTATACTGATAGACCATCTCCACCGAACTCTGCTGGACATATGATCAATAGTTCAGTGATGACCAGAGGAATAGATCATGACAGTAGATCAATGAAGAAAAGATGGGTGGAAACCCACAAAATGTTTATTTTCTTTATTTTCTTTGTTTCTGATTTTACCTACAACATCCTTTCTTTTTGTGCATAGACTGGACATATTTACATTGCAGATGACTACAGACTACAATGGATTACAATGGACTACAGACAGACTAATTATATGTCAAGTTGCTCAAGCTTGGACACCATGTTGCTCACCATCACCATCACCTCCTCATGCTTGATTTCCAATGCCTTGATGTTTGCACAGAGTTGATACAGCCACTAGTAGAGAACATTGAGGCAGCACATGAGTTGCTGGACTTGTTGCTGAACCAGTGTATGACCAGACTTCTTCTTTATTGCCAATGCCTTCCCCTTGCCTTTTAACTTGACTGGCATATTGTCTTCTTCTGACTCTGAACTTTCCAATGACAATGAGATTGGAGTTTCAGCCTGTTTGCTGGGGCCAGCCTTGGACTTCACCAGTTTTATGCCTAATGATGGTTAGTCAGATCTGGATGAGTTGGTGACACTTACCCTTCCTAGCAATCTCAACTACTGCCTTTCTTCATCCCACTTGGCCATAGGCATTGCTACATGTGGACTTGTACCAGTTGCATCACATGCATGCCAAACTGCAACCCTTGCAGCACTCAGACCCAACTTCAGCCCAGATGCACACATCACAGGGATGTCATGCACCATCTTCCAGCCAGAATTCTAGTATAGGGTTAGTCTTCATCTTCTTTATCCCAGTATTGTCACTTTTGCCCTCATGTCCTCACTATGACACTTTTAGCCCCTGCTGCTGCATGCACATATGACAGACCATACACCTTAAACCCCAATGATGTGATTGATGGAGCGCTTGACAACACCATCACCAAATGGTCCATCTCCTCCACATCCATTGCTGTGCCTTGCATAGGTGCTGGCACACATTCTTCTTTGACCAGTGGTGCAAACAGGACTTGCTCCTGTGCTATCCAGATCTGTTGGATTTGCTCCACTTCTACTATTCATGCTGTGACCTCATCATCAATTGTTGTATTGATGAAGAGCTTGTTGGCATCATTAAGGGCAGACTCCCAATCATCCTGTTCAATCTGTTACCTCCTGCATATTGTGAAGGACATTCACTACTCACCAATGCCATGCTGAACTCCCATATCCACATTTGTTGCTCCTTCACCAGTTTAGGCTTATTGTCTGGCACTATCCTTGCTACCACCTCTAGCTTGTTGGTTGCCCTGCAGAATTGACATTGCAATGCACCTTGGATGTTTGCCCCTTTGTCATTCATGGTGCAGATTCAATTGAGGCAGCTTTGGAACTAGGACATGGCATGCTGTGGTGGTGGAAGAGAGACAGATGAAGGCAATAAGGAACTGAGCCATAACATCATTGATTGGAGATTTTCAGTTTGTTCCCCACAGTCATGTGACCTGACTAGGGAGAGTCAGTATTCAAGTCCACTGCAGATGTAGAGCTGGGTACATCTCTATGATTATATCCTTTAGTTTTCTTTATTTTTGGACATCTACACTTGATTCTATTGACCTATGATTATCTTGTATAAGTCCAATACAGATTCATCAATTCATCTCATAATCCAGTTATAGTCCAGTCATAGTCTGGTAGTCCAGAACATGTCTGTCTATACTGGACCTACCTTTCATTACACTGGACTTACTTACTTTACCTTATCACTTATGGATTTTGTTTTATACATGTATATGCTAGTCCCAGGTATGCCCAGACTATAAAGTGATGTACTTAGGATTATAAATGGAGCTTATCATTAGCTCACAACCACTGCTTTACTGTCTGAACACTGTTACTGTCACCATATACTATTCTCCACCATTTTCTTTACTGTTTTAGCATTTTCCACACTGCTTTCACTGATGTCTGGACTTTTGGACTATGAATGACAAACTCCAGACTTCTTCCTGCTGCTCCTGATCACTGGGTAATATCCTAGAACCTTTTGGAACACTCACCTGTTCTACAAAGTCCCTTTTGAGGCAAACCTATTGCTCTCCTAGATCCCCCTTCCATTGGTCAGGACTAGTGGACTTCCAAAGTCCTTCCAGCCATCCTAGCTGTTCTTCACTGGGTTATAAACAGAGATCATCATGGATCGATGACTAAGAATAGTGGACTTAGATGTGCAACTAGAGAGAGGCTACAATGGGAGATCAATCATCTTATTCAAGAGGGGATACACCTTGCAGAGAAGAGACAATGAAATGTGGACCAAGCAGCCAAACTTAGAGAGAGAGTCCAGGCTGCCTGTGCAGATATTCAGGAGTGACTACAAATTTGACAGAGAGCTCCTACTTCCCATCCTATTCCTCCTCCTCCTTACCCCCATTGGTTTTGTCCTAATGCATCTATTGCTATGGGCATTGTTACTTCTCTTCAATCCTGCTTAGCACTTTGGTGTCCTCATCATTTCTTTCCATATTAGGCTAGTATTTGTAACAATACAACAAGGTAATACAAAGCCTAGACTGGAAGAAGCCAAACTCTAGATTAATATTATTGAAGAAGTGCCCCCACATCTTATTAAGGCTGAAAGGGACTGCCAAGAACAAGTCATAAGGAGAGAGAACAAAGAAAGTTCAGACCCCAATATCCTTGCATACCACATTTAGTACCACAAGATCCACAAACAGAGCTAGCTCCCCAATATACAATCAGACAGAGCCCAGCAGAAAGACAGAATGCATTTAGGCACCACTACATTAGGGCTAGAGAACAAGAGCTAGAATGAAGAATTGCAGCTTAAAGCACTCTATGATCTTTCATGGTCAATCCTGCTTTCTGCCTCTCTGCCTATGACATTAAATGACCTTCACAACAATTAGTCATTCATGGAAGACATTTGGGTCACACCATCTGTTAACAACATCCCACAGTGGATGGAAGACAAGGATGTCCATGTGGGTATTTGAGCAATGCTCAAATGTGACTGATGCTTAAAAGAACAGCATTGCCTTGACATGGAGGCTGACAATCTTTGTTGTTGGTTTGGTGAACTCATGACAGTTGAGCTTGCTGTTAGGACCCCAGGCAGTATGTATCTTACTAAATACCATTTTGTAACTAATTTACTTTTTAGATGAGGCTTTTTGAAATGACCAACTCATTTAAGAGCTGAATGCTTAAAGGGCATGTATAAGTAAACACACATGTTAGGACAAGTGGACAAGTCATGTCAAGTTAGTTTGAGTCATAGGGGCTATTTTAGGGTGGGCATGTGTTGGGATGCATGCACAGCTGATCACAGCCTTATAATGTGTTAGGGTGATGACATCAAGGATCCATACAGCCTTGAGCTGTAGCCTTGAGTCTGGACTGCTCCAGAGTCCATCCATGAGTCTATGTCTGCTAACCCTTAGCTAAGGGGTGAACAAGGAAGAAAATAGAAATGAAACTAATTGGGGGCTCAATAAGCATTAGAAAATAGATAGAAAAATAGGGAAATGTAACACTACCCCCTCCCTATGGGCTGGCATCCTGACAGCCATCACTGTTCCTCAGGCAATTCCTCTGGCCAGACCAATTGCACCATGAAAAAGATGAAGTATTCCCATTGCTCATCCAACATATCCATATATAGGGGCCATTGGAAGACCTGCAAGCAATAGAAGGAGGACAGGCCAATATCTGGCTACTCAAATGGTTGCAGCCAGACATAGGCATTGGCCCTAGGCTTCAGCAAAGGATTTAAAAGTGGGACAGCAACATCCTGCTCTGGAACTGGCATCTGGCCAGGCAGCCAAAGATGCCAGGGCTCCTGCACAAGTTTCCAAAGTTCTCTCCAATTGTTCAAGTTCCAACCATCAACTTCCAGCCCAGGAATGGGGTCACCTTCCAAGTCAAGATCCATGTTACTGGTATGGTTGCCCCATATAGAAGTGGTATTTGATTCACTATGAAATCTGGAACCATTCCCCCAGATCTAAATGTACCATTCCAGGTGATGGCCCAGAGGGTGATCTAAACTCTCTACATTCCAAGTAGGACTGGAAGTATTAGCCCAGTTGCCAAGTTCAGGGTCCTCTGGACTGGTGACTGTACTGAAATCTGGGATAAATATAGGGAAGTGGAGGTGAAGATAGCAGAGGTAGGTGAGGTAAGTGTAAATGCAAGCAATGTGATTGTGGATGGTGTCCATTGTAGAAGCTGTGCTCAATCAACAATAAGAGCATTGTTAATCCAGGCACACCCCTGGGGCAAAGCTTCTCAAAGATCATCCAAGCAATCAAAGGAAAGCAAATGCAGTGGTTTTTCAGGAATAGGTGATCTGCAATACTTGAACAAATTAAAGAAGTCTGGGACAGTAATGCAGAGCTTTCATGGGGTGCTGGGATGAGCTCTATGGAAGTCCATGATGGCCTGTAGCACATGCTGCAGATTTTCTTCTACTTCCCAAGTCCACTCCTTATCTAGGTATCCCTTCCAATGCACCAGGAATTGGAGGTGGTTGCAGGACCATCTGCTATCTAATATGTAGTCCACTTCCCATTCATTCTCCTGTTCTTCCATTACCTCCACAGATCCAGGCCTGTGAACCAGTTGTCCAGGCATGCATTCTTTGTATGGCTTCACTCTGGAGGTGTTGACTACTGGATGGATCTGCATTGTCCAGGGTAGTCACAGTTTGACTGTGTTAGGTCCAGCTAGATGGACTACCATATATAGTCTAAGCCATCATTCTGTGAGCTTCTTAGAAGCATGGGTCAACTTTAGATTCTCTGTGGAAAGCCAAACTTTATCTTCTTTCTTATAAGATGATGTCTTTGATTGGTGATAATCTGCCTGCTCCTTCATATGCCATTGGACCTTTTCTAAGTTAAGGTGGGTCTGTTCCCAAACCTCCTTAATCTCTTTAGATAGAGTACCCACTGCTGGGACCATAACATCACACTTTTCAAAGCCCATCCTTGGCTTGTAGGTATGCATGAGGCTAAAAGGGGGTGCTTTGGTTGATGCTTGCATCTTTGAGTTATAGGAGAACTGTGCAATTGCTATTCATTCCATCCACTTTGACTGCTGCTCAAAGCAGTAAAGGCAAAGGAACTATTGCAAGTCCTGGTTAATTCTTTTTGTTTGTCCATTCATCTGTGGATGAAAGGCTGTGGAGAGCTTTGGCTGTATTCCTAATCTCCAGCAAATGTTCTGCATCACCTGAGATGCAAACTGGGACCTGCAGTCCAAGATGATAGTTGTTATGCTTGGCCTGGGTAGGGTCAAATGTAGCCTCAAAAGATGCTAAGGTTCAAAGAGCAAGCAGTCAATGGTAGCTCAAGGACCAACAAAATAACTCTGCATTTAGGAGTAGCAGGGACTCATCAAGGGTTCAAGGCCAGTCTAGTGCTAGGAGACTTAAAGTGAAGGTTCAAAGGAATAGAGATGTGATTTGAGGGCAGGCATAGATGGCATAGCAACTATAGGGCCAGTGTGAGAGATGGAACATCATAGAAAGTCCAAGAATATAAAGGAAGGAATCACTAATGAAGCAAGTGGCAGAACAAGTAAGCAATGGTGAGTCAGTGAGAAAAGAAAGGTAGGTCCAAGGACAAGATGACTAAGAAATGCATAGTAATACAAGGACAAAACAAGGACATAGTATACTAAGGAAAAGAGTAAATTGTAACAATAGTCTAGAATAGACTGATGTTTTCATACTTGATCTAGATAGAGTTAGGCAGTTTGCAGGGCAGTAATGGACTTATTACATGGGATGAATTCAACTTCTTTTAAGGAGCAATTGATAACTACAAGAAGGGCATTGAATCCTTGACTAAGTGGAAGGTCAGTGATGAAATCTGCTGAAATATCTTCCCATGGTTTTTCCAGTATTGGCAAGGGCATTAACTTGCTGGCTAGTGGGATGTTTTGTCCCTTGTGTCATGCACATAGGTCACATCTAGCAACATACTCTTTTACCATTGTGGACAGTCCTGGCCACATATAACTCCATCTAATTAGTTCCAAGGTTTTCTCTGTTCTGGGATGTCCAGTGATAGAGGTGTCATGATGTAACTGGAGGATTTCTATTCATAGGTCATTATCCTCTGGCATGTAGATTATTCCTTTTTCATCCACTAGCAAATCTTCTTGCTCCATATGGACCTTATATTCCTTTTCTAATTGATGTACATCTGATTCTTTGAGTCTATGAATGCATCCTTTAATCCATTGAAGAATAGTTTCTTTGTCTGTTTCAACTTGTATCATCTGGATCCATTCTGAGGAAATTATGATTACTCCCTTATTATCTTCTTTCATTCCATTTGCATGATCTTCCCTTCTAGAGAGTATGTCTGGTGTGGAACTCCAGACTGCTCTGGATCCATATTCCAAGTTATAGTGATATTCCATGACCATATTCCATTATCATACTGCATCATCTATAGTCCAGAAGGTTGTCTGCATAGTCTGGGTCCAAGTCAGTAGGTCTAAGTCTGGTAAAATTAGTTCAATCCAGGTCTGGTTTTTCCTGTGCTCTTTTATCATCACACACCTTCGTTTTATCATTTGGACCTTATAGTTACCATCTCATTTCACCTTAGATACATTACTAGACAGTCCTCTGGGCATTCCCAAGGACTATAAAATCCTTGTCATCATCCCTAACAAGGGAGAATATATGTTTTACTATCTCACCATCACCATTTACCATCTACCGACCAACACATGCATGTTCCCACCATTTCTCATCATTTTCTACTGTTCTCCAATACTCCACTCACCATCCACCACATTCCTATTGACTTCTGATAGTCTGACAGTCTGGTTTTTCATGCTCTGGACTACCATCTGGACTACAATGACTGTTCTGGAAACATCCAGGACCACTCCCCCTTTATTCATCCTTTTCTCATCTGGTTATCTCACCCACAGGATCCCCTGGGACAAGTGCAATCACAATCCCTTATCATAACTACTCACCTTTAAAGTGAAGTTTTCATCTGGAGCCCACTGCAAGGGGGTCCAGTAAGGTAACCAAGTACTTGCCACAATTTTTTTTCTATTCCAAATTAGCATTTACTGACTAAATTTTCTTTACTGCCTCATTCCATACCTCCAATGGATCTACATTCGATATTACCACATTTAGTAATATTTGATTTCTGATCACTCCAGTGTCACTGATTACTGTTTTACTTTTGACATCTTGTTTCATACCATTTTTGGACATTTTTGATTACTATAACAACTAATTTCCTTTTTGTTTTATCAATTCTAACATTGCCCATAGTGCCCCAATTTGACAGGTCACCATCTGACCTCATTCCATTTTTAGATACAATGGAAATCTTATTTGACCTGTTTCAGATCCTTTCAACTGAACATGTCAAGACCACCATCTGTTATGTTGACCTGGATGAGGTGGTTCTTTGGCAATCAATCACCAAAGAATCAACATCATCATCTGACTGGAGTATGCTCATCTCCAGACTTATTTCAATGTATCTGGAATGTGCTGATGCTCTCTGGTCCTGTTTGTCACTACTCTGTCTGTTACCACCACTACCATCATCATCTCCATCTTTGTCATCTCC
>JBBPKX010000726.1:0-12530 GCA_038089435.1 Boletus austroedulis | reverse complement strand
CTACGTGCCACGAGGACGGACCCGGCGCTCCCAGGGATTGCTCTCGAGATGGACTTTGGCTGCTATTCTCGTGGATTGACGGGGTCGGACATGCGTGACCTTCATTGTCCACAGCCATCGCGTCATCGGCCGCGTCTTCGTCTGGAGTCTCACTGTGGCTTGGATCGACGTGAGCGATGCATTAGATCTGACATATTCATATTCTAGGACTCACCTTGATGTGGTCGCACTTTGGTCAGTATTCGGTGGAGGCGGAGCCATACCGAGTCGTGCAAGCTCTTGTCGCGCGTCATCGAACGGAAGATTGGCCAGAACCTCTTCTCTGGTCGGATTACGAACTGCCCTGTCCCTGCCGAGCGTGTTCTTTCCTGCCAGAAGCGTGTGTCCTTGGCAGCCTACGGTGCACCCAGGGTGCATTTTCGACGATTGCGCGTGACGAAGACAGGACCCCCCTTCACGGGCCCACAATATGGACGGTCGGCTGTTCCGGCATCCGCAAGTATGGACGCAGACTTCGTAGCCTGCCATAATCTTGTGGGTACGAGTCGACTTGGTGTATCTGACCATGTTGGTTGTATGAAGGAGAATTGAGAAACGGAAGTGTCGTTTGTCTGCACGACCGCCTCCACTCGCGTATTTATTGTACCACTTGCATTGACGCTTTTTACGTAAGTACATTAGCGGTCGTGGAATTCGATACCGCCAATGTGGTAAAAGCCCTCTGTCCACAGAGGTCAAACTTCGCCCATTCATCGTATTATCGCTTTGCCCAGACCTGACAACATTCTTACAATCACTATACATGGCGACTCCCTTCTTCCCCACAGCCGTCCGCGGACCTCTCAGGCTTAAACGCGCTATGAACAACACACGGCGCGTTTCCTTCATTGATGGTTCTAACGACATTTTCTTCGTCAGCTATGACGACTCCAGGACTGTATCATTCCTGGCTCACTACAGAGAACAAATTCGGATGTTCATATGGCGAGAGGATGCCGTCCGCCTCGTACTTTCTTTCGCCAGCCAACTCCAGCTCGAGCGAGACCTAGAAGACAACCTCAAGATGGTTCTAGTCTATATGAACGACAATCTCAAGCGGTTCTGACACGATGCCAATCGGGCGGAAAAACCTCTCACCGAATGGCGCAGTAGCACCTCCGACAGGTACTTGTTGATCGAATTCTGGATCAGGCGGCACGAACTAGTCTATGTACGGAACTACCGACGTTCTCGAAGCGGACAACGAATGTAAGTTTTAGCATCTCATATATACGACGACATGACAGTGATTGCCAATAGTTGGTTATGATTTGGATATGTCAGCACCCCAGACAGTGCGGGAGCTGGATAGTGATAGTAGTGGCAAGGCCACGAATCCCAAAGCGAAAGGGAAGGTGAAGGATCAGGAAATGTCAAAAGGAAGGCAAGGATAACTGTGGTGGAGTCGGAGACAAGTGAAAGTACAAGCGAGAGCGATAAGACCGTCCCAACGACAACTGGGAATAGGGGGATGAGTGTGGAGAAGGGGAAATGACAGGAGAACATTGGTAGAGGTGGTAGAATGGCAAGCTCTACACTGCAATATCTGGAGGTGCACAATGGATCTCCAATTTAGTACCATCAAATATCTGCATTGTAACATCCTCATTTCGATTTGTAATGATATAGCAAGCAACGAACAGTTATGCACCATGAATCCAAAGGTTCATAGATGTTCCTATGTTGAGCGTGCACTTGAGGGATATTTTTGTGCATTCTCGGGTGTACTAGTCTCCCCAAATGGCGTATAAACGTGTTCCACGCATGTAGGATGCCGGCGAACGTATGCACCCATGTACTTGGGGAGTGTTCGCCCCGTTCGCCTTGTAGTACCTCCAAATGGCATACAGAAGTGTTTCATGTATGTAGGATGTTGGCGAACGCAGGCGAACATGTACCTGGGGGGTGTTCGCCCCCGTTCACCTGCGTCCTAGTACCTCCGCATGGCCTACAGAAGTGCTTTACGTATGTAGGATGCAGGCGAACGCAGGCGAACATGTACCCAGGGGGTGTTCGTGCACGTTCTCTGGGATCGTAGTACCTCCAAATGGTATACAGAAGCTGTTGCAGTATGTGGGATGCCGGCGAACGCAAACGAACAGTCATTTGGATGTACATTCGTGCACTTTCTCTTAGTGCACCCATAGTGCCTGACACCCGTTTCGACGACGACAGGGGTATTAACCCTTTATAGGTTAGTTGTGTCGCGTTTGTGCCTTTAGGCATCTGAGAATAGCTTTCAATGTGAGAGGAAATCTCTACAGCAATATGTGGAATGTAGCTGAACCCCGGCCATCTACCGGAACCATCGGAACAATGTTCCGGCCGGTATGCCAAAACCTAAGGGCTCCAAAGACACTGCCAATTCCGGATATACAAATACAATTGTAGAACCCTGAGGCCCATTTCCGCTCGTTCCGCCTGTTTATATGCTACTTCAAGGCAACTGGGGGCTGCACCAAACATATCCATATCCCCATCCTGCCCGCCCACCTCGTCCCTTTCAAAACCCATCAAGGCATCGGCGACAACAGAGTTGGATCAGGAGTCGAATCCACCCACTCCTCCATCGTAATATCAATATCTCAACAGTCATGAGCCATGGTGTGACGTAGCTATCTGCCCTGTTCCTACCACCGTCGGAGTTTGGTGGAAAGCTGCATGGCGCAAGGTCGTCATTGGTACATTCGCGACCGGTTTTGTGTATACAAGAGCTCACCCATTCAACCAGCATCACGTACACCCTACATACTACGTGGTAAAGGATTCAAGCATCAAATCTTCAAACTGTTGAGATAAAAGAACACAACGGTTATTCACGCTTGTTGCTTGGCCCTCAACCGCAGTTCTCATATTCCGATCGATCCGAGGTGATGTTCCGACACTTCCGAGAGTCGATTGGACTTCTGAGCTAGCCAAGTCGCCCAAAGCATTTATGTTCGTACAAGCGAGTCATATCCATCTAAAGTGAGCAAATATGTGTACGACAAACCATCTGGCCAAGCCGATGCTTCCGAGATCGCGTTTCCCTCGGCAGACTTCGCACAAGCTCGATGTCCGTGATCTGCACTCTACATAATGTACATATATATGAATATACTACGAGCAACAAGTCTTTCTACATCGTATCCCCCATGTCTGGAAATACCGGATCATCGGCACCCGGCGGTGGGATTTCGACCCGCTCGCTATCAGGGGAATAGTAGGGAGTCCTTTCCACAAATTCCCTTGCCTGCTGCACGGTCATATTTAGCCATTTAAGTACGCTCCTGGCTGTTGAACGGGCAAAAACCAAATCCGCGCTCTCCTCTTCTTCCACGCTGGAGGCAACGACGGAACGACGACCAATAGGCCTTGTATCGGTCCAGTCGAGCACGATCAACACAAGACTGATTAAACTCTTCTTCCCAATGGATCCTAGGACATCAATTGTCAGCATTCGAGGTGCTTACAAGGCGTGCGAGAAGCTTACTGCTTTCCGTTCGGTACCGTAGCGCGATGAGCATACGACACAGAGTGCGGTGAAAGCCGGGTCTGTCATCGTTACTGAGGTCGTCATCCTTCCCGAAGTATAGGTGGAGTCCTGTGCGAGTCAAATGCATTGTCTCGTAGTTGTAGAAATAACCGCCGCTGAAAACAGAAGGAGCAGGGGTGTACACAGCATGTAAGGTCACAGGGGCTTGGATCCTGTGGAATTCATGGGCTTAGTAAATTCTGGAGAAGAAGAGAATATATTTCCTCACATGACATCCCCCTTTTCTAGACACACTGTAGCGACATCAGCGTTTTCAAAGTGACCCTCAGGAGATAGGGTAGACGCGGCTTCTAATATTTTGGAGAGACCTTCAAGGGTTTTTGGACAGGCACCTGGCTTTGGGCGGAAGACAACCCAAATCTTCGCTCCATCGTTTCCAACAACATACGTACAAAGTCCACAACAGTCGCAGTGTGGAAACGTAACGAACCCAGGATGGGTTATGAGTCGCCAGCCTTGTGAGGTCCATGTTCCAGATCGTATTACCCTCGGCCCATTGCTTTCAGCAACCACTTCTGGCTTCTTTTTCTTTGACCGTGACTTGGACTGAACGAAGTTGAGGTGCATAGTATGATTCCATGCGGTCGCCGAGTCAAAGAGCGGTTGCATCCAAGTTGGAGGACTTGGGTTCACGTCCTTGGAATCTAGAAAGTTCCCGCATACATTTGGATCGTCGACGAGATCGATAAACCTTTCCAGGCTGGTGACTTCGTGATATGAAGTGTCTTCGGGGGCTTCCTTGCTGGTGGCAAACCGGACCCCATCGATCCACTGACACTGTTGTCCAAGGTTTCCAAGTTGGTGAGCGAGGAACTTCTTTGAGATCTTCGAAGGGAGCATGGGTGTCCAGCCCCGAACGACGACCGAAGTGGATGCTGCCAAATGTTCCTGAATTCGTCTGTTGAAATCGATCCATGCCTGTAAAACCGTTTCTTCCTCGTATTCGTCTGGCGTTCGTAACGCGGGATGGAGCTCTAACTCCACAATCAGGTCTCTTGCTCGGAAGGTGTCGGGTTCCGGGTTGCCCAGCTCCGAACCGGAACGCTCGATAGACGGCTTTCTCGCCATTTCAGCCACGAGTAACGTCTCAAGGTCCTTCAAGACCAGCTCTAAGCGAGTGTGAATGTAACATGACGTATAAACTCACTGTCGCACACCGTTTTCCAGCAAATGGCTCGTGTGTCTCATACCCTGCATCCCATTTTATTTTTTGGGTGCCTTCTGGGAACCCTCGCGTGGACTGGACAAATCGCAACTGGATACACAGTCGAGTTAGTTATTTCTTCGTTGATTATTGTGCTTACTGAGTCCTTGGGGTCTGCTCCGAGTGGTGAGGGTCCTGCTGATGTGCCTTCTAAGGCAGAAATCAAATCCATGACTCCCACTGGTGAAATACTGAGTGCTCACTTTGTTTTTTGCGACTGTCCTCGTCCTCTGCCGGCTCTTGCTCTCCGATTTTTCGTTCTGGACCATCCGTGCTGTAATTCAGCATGACAAGTTCTCCGGGAGAATGAACTCACTTTTCAGCGCAGGTGTCTTTACGACCGTGAAATCACTTGGGTTGAACGTCATTTCAAATCACGTCAGGAGCTCGTAGACGTCGTTGAATTCGATATCTAGTCCTCCCAATCCCATGGTTGGTATCCAGTACGGTATCGCACGGCTGGTGATCGACACGATGGCATCTTTTCTGCATGGATGCCTTGCTTGTGTTTTTATGTCATTCATTGTCAAGGGTTCCCAGCCGTCCGAATAGTAGACTTTGAATCTCGTTTCTGAAAGGTCGTACCAGAAATCCGCTACCTGAGGAGTTGGTGGTCGCGTGCCACCGTTCGACACGTAGAGTGTAGCTGGTCCTCGATCTAGGTCTGGAATATCGAGTGAGAACAGGCGGTTTTCATAGTTGAAACGCGATCGTTTGTTCATGGTGAGTGGATATGATTAGAACTAGAGAGAGGTGTGGACACGCATGGCTTTGAGTAGCCCACAGTACGTAACTCAACGTCCACAAATTAGCCGATTCCAGTGTTACGATACAAAAGTTGTAACGAAAAGACATATCGATCTTACGGTGTTTCCGGGGTCGGAAATCCGAAATGTGTTGGATTCTACATGAATCGGGCCTACATTGACGTACATGAGCGCTACAGATACCTCACGGAATCGACCAGCATTGACGCTGCCATCGATATCTCCGAGTCGTTGTTCGCCACGGCTTTCTCCAGACGCTCCAAGTGGTGTTGCATGGTGCGATCGGGTCCGCCGTTTCGGATGATTTGCAGAGATAGCTTGAGGCAATCAACGATTTCTTCGAGATCTTCTCTGCCCTTGACCAAGTCGCGTAAGAGTTTTGCGTGGTAATTGGACAGAACGTTGTCTTCGCGTCGTCTTTTCTCTTGTCGGCCAGTCGCTCTTTCTGGCTCTCCATTCGCGGGTCTCTTTCCCAACGTCGTACGCTATAAGGAAGCCAACATATTAGCGTTAGCATTACTCTAACCGTCATAATCCGCGCTTACCGTTTGGGTGACGTTTGTCGCACCAGATGCAGGTGTATCTTCTTGCACCGCACGATTATAAGCCTCGTTAGACTGTGGCCAACATGTAAAAGTTATTAAGTACTTACCCTTGACCTCTTTCTTTTGCTCCTCCAGCCACTTGTGTTCTTTCTGGGCACCCGGAGTGGGCTCAACCCACTGGAAATCGTCGCTGGGGTTAATTCCATATACTGTGACTCCTTGCAGCGTCTGGCGAACAGTCTGTAAAATATGAATATGTCAACGAGAGGAAACGACAAGTGTGGCATGAGGACTTACCTTGAGATAATCGACCCCTTCCGTGGTCATCGTTTTCTCGTTGTGTACGAGGTACTCGTTCATCGCAAACACAAGCTTTCTAAGCTCGTCAACAGTGAACGACGACATGGTTGAGAAGTTAACAAGTGGCGTCGAAGTGAGTGATGGAGGTTTCAAGGAAAGGTAAACGCTTTGGGCGGTCCACATCGGCAAGGTCATATTACGTAAACATCTGGGTCCACCTCGAATGACGTGAATTTCCAACCAGCCAATTCGAAGGTACACGCCTATACTTGTCGTGTGCTGAACTTCATCCAGCCGTCTCAGCTCAACAATAATATCAACGTCTTCGAAATGAGTACACCGGAAAAGGTAGACGAAAATGCGTTCCGTGTGTCTGTTCGCATACAGGCCGCCCTTGCAATAATTCCTCGACTCGTAGGGCCTAGGGACATTTGGGTTTTGTGGATGAGGGAGAACATTGAATGAGAACTGGCAAGTGTCCTTTATGTATACAGATTGCATCCCACTGAGCTGTTTGCGTTTTCAGCTGTCCATTGAGCCACCCAGCATGGACTCGCGGCACCCCACACTGCTCCGTGGCCTGCGAGCCATGCTCTCCAAGTACTACAGCAGTAGATTGAACGTGGATGTTCTCCGTTTCGAAGAACTGCATGCGGATGCGGACGACCCTACCATCAAGGCGCCCGAATACATCAACTTACCGCTATCACTTCCGGGGCCGGGGGAATCGGATCGCTGGTGGGAAGACCTTCCACCCTCCAGTAAGTTTTCTGTTTCTGCTCCATTGTGCATGCATGCTTAATGCTTATCATTATCTAGTATGTTTGAAAGAGCCATCGCCGCCGCCGCAGTCTCACGCATCTGCCAGTGTACCAAGCACGCCAAACATCACTGAACAGCCCAAGCTGACGCTCAAGTTGAAACTGGGGCAGCAAGCTTCCAAGGAAGGGAGGCCTGGATCTGGTGAGTAAGCCGCAATGTAATACTAAATGGCTATGCTCAGGAAAGATTGACATAGGACATAAACAACACGAAGCAGATCGCCCTTCTCCGCCCAGCCAGGACGTACTGATGGGGGGAAGTGGAGAAATTCCTGTGGCTCGCAAGAAACGTCAGGCAGAAGGAGAGCTACCACAGTGTGTCAAACGGAAAAAACGAGCCTTGCGATCGGTCATTATCAGCGATGATGAAGAAGATGCACCCGAACCTGGTCCTGGTCCGTCGAAAATTGCAAATCCGAAAGGTAAATCCAAGCCGTACACTGCAGATTCAAATCCTGCGGCGGGATCGGAAATACGGGAAGGACGCCAGGTACGCTCCTGGACCTCTGGCTCTTCGGACTCACAGACCTTGGCATTTGGCATTATCTCAGGTTTGCGATGCCTGCAGGTCTCGTGGTTCTGAATGTGTGTGGCCAACCCTCAAGCAGTCGGGCGAGAAGCGAGCCTGCAAGATGTGTGTTTCACAAAAGACTCGTTGTTACATCGCAGGTCGTTATTCTTGCTATGGTCTTCTTTTGTATTGTGCATGCTGACGAAGAGTGTTAGGTGTATTTTCTATTCGGCGCCCACGAAAAAAAGCAGCCATGTCTCAGCACAAACCTCTGCAAGACGTTATTGCGAAGCAGGGAGAAGAAATCTCGGAGGTCAAAGAGCAGATGCTGAAGCTTGCGAAGGAGCTTGTCGTACAAGAACAAGAAAAGGTACAACTTTTGTCATCTGTCAGCACGCTCGAGGAAACCGTCGCACAGCTGAGCTTCGAGATTTCTTCACGTTCACGTTCATGTCGTTGAATTGTGTCTTTGTACATACGCCATCGCCGCACAATTAACGTCATATCCCTCTCGATTGAAACGTGTGTGATGTGACAACCAACCTCTGTATATCGATGGTATGGGTATTGTAGTGACTCGTTGTCTTCTATGAAGAGATTTCTCACATATATTCTTCGAGCTCGACATGATTCACGTCCTTGAATTATCGATGCGAGGACAGACGACAACTGTATATGTTTCAAATTTGCTGCACGTATTCAGTCAAGGCCCTTCTGTATCTAGCCACTCTCGAGCATGCACCAGCATTAAGAGGTCTCGAGATCCCCCCTGGTGGCTGGATCAAATGACAATGAAGAGAACGACGAATGCGATTTCCAGTTCACCGATCTCGAGTGGTCTGGAGTATCTGGAGAGGTGCGTCACCCAGCACGGATTGACACCTTGACTATAGGACAACCACCAGAGGTCAGAAGTGGGGGACGTATCACAGCGGTGTACGACATGTTCATGCTGGAAATGAAGTGCAAGGACTGAATCGAAATAGAGGAATGTGCCTGTACCTGTGTCTGTGTCCACTCCATGTTATTGAAATCCATTTGGAACATGAGCTAGCATGCGAGGTCCAGATGAAGAAAATGACAATGAGCACTCACACCGGAAATATGTTCACTTGCAGATTACGTGTAATGAGTTTCCTCGTGGTTTTGTTTTCGTGACCTTGGTGGATATGCTACTTCTCTTCCAAGTTCTTGGGGTTCCGTGGTCCCGGTGTTTCTAAAGTGAGGAATTCGGAGTCTATACTATACTATAAGCCTTGGACTGATTTTGGACGGCAGGTCGAGGAAATTTTCAACCTCGGGAAAACTTTGAAGTTGGATGTGATACAACGATTTGCGGTGGTCAATTGTCAGTATCGAGTGATGCAAAATCGCGACAATGAGGATCATTAGTAACTTTGTGCGATACATCAGGCATGCACCAATCAGGCCTCGGCTCAATTGTAGGGCGAGTGCATCAGTCCCGGTGGCAGAAGCTGCGCTTTGACCATTTCACCACATCCTGCTCTTTGTTGATCTTTCGCATGTGTTGTGTCCACAGAGATTCATGTCGCAAAGCATTCCGAGTCTCGAGGAGCGCAGGAATTCCCAGGAGTGGTTCCGGTGGTTCCGACACCGTAATTCCGAGATTAGAACTGTGAAGCGGGTTCACAGTAAAATACTGAATACTGAACGCAATGCGACGATGGTCACCCCTAGGCTACTGCAGACATCTCGATTACTGCGTGCTCGCCCTGCAACCTCACCCTCACCCTCACCCTCACCCTCGCCCCAATAGCCCATCGTATTTTGATAGTGTGTGACTATGCGTAGAGAAGTAATGTCGAGAGTGCTCACGTCAGAATTCTGCTAACATTGTAAGGCATGTAAATACTTGCATTCTACCGCCTTTCTTCTCCCCCAGCAACTCTGTCTCCACTCCCGGAGTAGCCTCCATCTATTGAAAGCTGTCGCTTGGACTCATCCCGTACATGATGACCCCCGCAAGGTTTGTCACACGCACTTCCTACGAGATACATCATGTGATGGATTGATTGGACAGAGCGTGTTCTACTAAACGTTAGGTACACCATGGACACTCATCAATTTATTGCTGTCGACCATGTAGTCATTTATCATGAAGTTAGAGCCTTCATAGTTTGTGGACAGCGAATCGTGTCGTTGAGTTCACTGTGGGGTACGTCGTTGTAAACTTATGGGTAAAAGGAGGAAAGAAAAAAGTTAGTGCGATGGAAGACGAGAACGTTCTTGCAGTCTAAAACTAATGTTATGTAACGACGACTGCCTCAAGACTCACTTCATTGTATTACATAAACAATAGACACTCCAGACCTCCAGACCACACATCTGTGGAGTGCCACAATCAAGCGAGTCCGTACAACTTCCTATCGTCGCTATCGTAATGGAGGCGTTGCAAGAAGTCAATGTCAGTCAGAACGCTCTTCGTGTTTCAGTTCGCATACAAACTGCGCTTGCAATCATACCTCGACTCGTTGGGCCGAGGCACGCTTGGGTCTCATGGATGAAGGACAACGTCGAACGAGAGCTAGTAAGTGGTGTCAGCATACCAAGAATTTGGGAAAGAATGTTGATGGTGTTTGCACTTTCAGCTATCCATCGAGCCACCCTGCGTGGAATCGCCCCACCCCACGCTTCTCGGAAGTCTACGGATGATGTTCCGTAGATATTACAGCAGCCGTATGAATTTGGACGTGCTTCGTTTTGAAGATTTGAGGGCCGTTGACCCCTCCTCCATCACGGCACCGCAGTACCTTGATGTGCCCCCCCCCTTTCCTGAACTCGACGGGTCGGATTGCTGGTGGGAAACCCTACCACCTCTCAGTGAGTCGTTAAATTGATTTGCTCGCTGTGTAAGCATCGTACCGATCATTATCTAGTAACATTGAAGGATCCCTCACCCCCTCTGCAATTCCCTCACGCTTCTGATGAAAATGAAGAAAATTCGCCAGAGTTGATAGAAAGGACCGATGGCCCAATCGGTGGGTCTTCTAATCAATCACTCGTTGCGTGCACATCATAATAGAATACCAATTATCTAGTATCTTCGACGGAATCTACTCCATCCCCACGCTCCCCCCATGCTTCCAATGCAAGTGGTACAAACATGCTGGATATGATGGAAGGGAAAAAGATCAAGTTGAAGATCAAGTTACCAGCGTACAGTCGCACGAAAAGGACCACTGGTGAGCAAGTTGTCATCGTGTTGATGGAGATGTTCATGAAACGATTGCTGCAGACATTGAGCGCAATGAAAACAATCCCCCCCTACAATCTGGCGAAGCCGAAAAAATGTCCACGGCAAAAAGGAGGAGAATCCCAGAGGTAGTTTTGATATCCAGGAAACGTCCAGCACCTGAAGATGGTCATCTTGCAAAGAAGAAACAAAAATCGCGCAGGGTGGTAGTTAGCGACAGCGATGAAGATGTACCGTGTCCAGGCGTTGGTCCATCCGAACCCCCCAGTCTGAAAGGAAAACCCCCTGCTGACACTCTCTCATCGGAAGATCCGAAAGGACCCAAGGTGAGCCTCGAGGTTATCCGTTCTTCACACCCATGGAAAAAGACTTGTCTTATCATCATCCTAGATCTGTGACGCTTGCAAGTCTCGTGGCTCTGAATGTGTGTGGCCCATCCTCAAGAAATCAGCCTCGACCACTCCAAATGAAAAGCGTGCGTGCACAATGTGTGCATCTCAGAAGACTCGTTGTCACATTGAAGGTCAGTCATGTATGGTCTTGTTCGGGATTGAGCAGGCTTAATGACAGTGTAAGGTGTATTTTCAATCCGACGCCCTCGAGGCAAAGCAAGTACGTCTCAGCAGGACCAGAACAATTTGCAAGACATCGTTACAGAGCATGAGCAAGAGCTCATGGGCATGAGAGAGGAGATGAGGAAGCTTTCAAGGAAGTTGGTTGCACAAGAACAGGAGAATGCACAGCTCTCGTCATCGTTCAGATCGCTGGAGGCCACTGTCACAGAATTGCAGTTGAAAATATCGGAGCTTCATTGAGAACAAGCAATTTCCTCTTTCTATTGTTTCCTTTTACTTATCTGTTTGCGGCATGTATCCATTCCGAATTGCAGCGTGAAAAGGGACTTGTGAATACATTAGTCCCCGTATTGACATACTCTTGACAATGACTGGTGTGGATGTCTTGTTCATACGATCATACGTGTATATAAACTTTTATACCGTTCCTGCCGTGGTTCCGGTGAACGGAGTCGACTCGCTACGAAATAATGTTGGAAAAAGTATATGCCTGTTTGCTTTGTGTAAATGGTATGTGAACATACAATAACTCCAAGCCTCGATTCGATCTCTATCATTTGAGTAATACGCGCCGGAGATGCACGTGCCCAGGAGGCGACGTGTTCTTACTCTGAGGCTTCTTACTGCTGGATGCAACTGTGTGGAAGAGTTTGGGTGAGAGGACGTTTACCCATACTCCTGGCTCTCAGTCTTGGACAGCTGGGCAGCTACTGAGACACTTCATGCCCCACATTCCTCAGGGGTGAGAAATCCAGGGGTTTACAAGGCCTTGTACTGTAAGTAAAACGTGCCCATTGTAGACTAGAGATGTCCAGAAACACAGTAGATGAAGTTCTCACTAGATACCCGGACTGCCACGCTCACTGGAACTTCCGGTGCCTTTCCGAAGTTGACCCGGTTTGCCCCCTTTCCTGTCTCATCTCATGCCCAACTGAAGCCATTGGTATTCAGTGGAATTCCAGGCGTCCCTGGCCTTGCGACAGCTGTCACGCGATATTTTTAACAATAAAGAAGAGACC
>JBBPKX010000725.1:0-12536 GCA_038089435.1 Boletus austroedulis | reverse complement strand
AGAAACATCAACATTGTAACAAATCCCTAAGATGGGTGTACATTTCATTTTTCCATCATTCTTGGTTGCAGGTCACAGCCACAGCGTAGCCACAAGTCATCACGAGTCATAATAAGTCACAACAAGTCACATCGAGTCATAATGAGTCATGACCTCGATCAAGTCACAACGAGTCATACCAAGTCATACTAGAGTTAGTAGGAGTCACTCTTGGTCACTCTGACTCACATGCCTCATGCAGCAGGCACTGCACACAGGATTGCACAGGATGCACAGGATAGCACAGCCAGGTACAGGATTTGCCCTGCAGCTACATCATGTTGATCCTATAACAGCCTCATAGAGGAGGCACTGTTATATCTTATCCTATAGCAATATGGATGCTTCACAGCCCCTTCTGCCTCATGTACCAATAGCTATAGTAGCTCAGGATAGCCTCAGTAGCACGGATCAAGCACTGCCTTGTAGTGTAGAGTATATAAAGGCCTGTCAGTAGCACAGTCCCTATCTTAATTCACCTGTATTTTCCCTGCCTTTCGCCCACCCCCAGCTCCTTCCTCAGACGCTTGAAGCACACCTCCTCCAAGCCCTTTAACTAGGGAACCCCCAGAGTATAGAACAGCCTAAGGAAGCCAGGTTGTCATAAACATCAAATTCAGCGATGTTGTCATCATATACATTGGGAAGAGTAATATACTTAATAGGCTGTGGAGCTATAGTAACCAGAAGGTCTCAGGCAAAAGTACCCGGCATAGTGTGGCTCGATGCAAGTCCTCCAATGGTAATGACCTGTTTCTTGGCCTTCTTCAATTGTTTTAACTTTGTCTCTGAGACCCCACCTGGATCCACAACATCCTAAGTCTTGTCATAAGGATGTGTGGTGGGTTTGAAACTGCTGGTGAGAGGGTCCTGCCATATCTGGTGTATCCATACCATCATCTTCTTCTCTCCAACCTGCATGTGTGACTGTAGAGTCGAAGTCATTGAAATCGACCTCCATCATTTGACATCGATGGGTATCTATAGTAAAGTCAGCATTGTCCAACTCCATAGAGTCTAGAGGCAAGTCATTGAGGGATGGGAATATTGGTTCTCCGACCACAGTATTCGCGATGGCTTGATGAGCCTTCGCTTTTTCCTTCCCTTTGCGATCAGGGGCAGACCTACATTGTTCACACTGTTCCTGACACTGTTGATAAAACTCTCTCAGGCCACAAGGGGGACCACCACATCCATGGCGATTGCACTGATCCCTAGATGGTCCAGCAGCCGGTTGTTGGGACTGGTGTTGTTGGCCTGATTGGCCTCTTCATCTGTTGGTAGATGGGGATCCACTCCGGATGATGTTGGTCTGGTGTACCTGTAACGTTTCCTTAGTTTTCTACAAGTTATCTGACACTTAACAGACTCTTATTTAGTTTTCCTTTCTATTTTTCTTCTTGTTCGGCACTTAGCTAAGGGGGTTAGCAGACAGGGACTCGAGGACGAACTTCGACCAGTCCAGACCAAGGGCACATGGCTCAAGGCTATGACACCCTTGATGTCATCACCCCAGATCGACTCATCGAGGCTATGCACAGCTGTATGCTGCCAGCACACACCTATCCCGAAATAGCCCCTATGACTCGGACTGACTCAAGTCGAGTACAATGTGACTCGTCCCCTCGTCCCAACTCGTATGTCTCTGCCCCAGTGCTCCACCTCATGTACCAATAGCATATTTAACGTAGTATAGCCTCACTAGCATGGACCAGGCACAGCCTTGTACAGTAGAGTATAAATACCAGGCTCAAAGCGAGACAAGACCCCAGTCTTGTTCTCCTTCGATATTTCCCTCTCTCACCTACATGCCCAAACGCCCCTTTCCCAAGTGTCCAGCTCTTAAGTGAGTTAGGTCGTTTCATTAGAACAAGACTGACCTTTACCCACCAGACTAGCTACCCACTGGAAGTACCAAGTCGACTAAAGAACCCAGGGTTAACCAGTAGGGACCTCCCCCTCACTTGTCTGGAGTACTGAACACAGTGAAGTGTTGTACTACTGCATCGAAGACTTACTCGAATACTCGCTCACCAGAACCAGAGGGTTCCCCGACCCAGTCACAAGGGCCAGACCATCGACAGTCACACTTGAAGACCTCATACTGGATTGGCCAGTGGAGTTAAAGGTTGAAGACGAAGAGGACCTACAGGTATTGGAACGGCATTCCGTCTTATCCATAGAGGAATCGCATCAGGAGCTCACGAAGCCCATTACAGCTACTCTACCCGGATCCAAACCCAGAGGAAAGAGAAGTAGCCGAACAGAGATTGGAAGAGTCGGAAGGATTAGCCGACTATTGTACTAGCTTAGACGAAGGTTTAAGAACTGCCAGGGAAAGAAGTACCCTAGGCCCGGACGACGCGCCATCCACATTAGTCGAGAACAAGGAAGATCTATATAGGGATATCGTAATCCCATTCCAGCACGAAGAAGGCACACCGCCCTACCGCCCCTCTACCCCTGATCACCCAGCCCCATCCCTCGCAGAACCAGTAGACTGGTCAAACGTAATCAGGAACACATGCCGTGGATCAACAACTGAGGCAAGCGGATATAGACGTGCGACTAGAGAGAGGCTACAATGGGAGATTAATGATCTTATTCAGGAGGGGATACACCTTGCTGAGGAGAGAGACCGGAACGCCGCCAGAGCAGCTGAACTCAGAGAACGGGTTCACGCGGCACATGCAAACATCCAGGAGTGAATATGAATTAGAGAGAGAGCTCCTACACCCCTTCCTCCTCATCCTGCTCCTCACCCCCATTGGTTTTGCCCTCACGAGCCTCTTGCTCATGATATCATTACTCCTCTCTGACCCCGCTCGACACTTAGGCAACCTCGTCGTTATTGTCCATATTAGGCTACTATACATGGAATATCAAATAGTCGAAGAGCCTACCCCGGTCTTAATAAGAGAAGAGCACATAATTGAAGAAGCACCACCGCATCTGATTGAAGGAACTCAAGAACCACAGATCGCGGAAGAAGCACAGGAAAGTTTGGACTCCAACGAAGGCCCATATCGAGGACCCATACCTAGGGACGAAGAAATAGAGAGTACTCCCAGGTACATGATCGGACAGTCCCCAGCAGAGAGAAGGAGAGCCTTTCATCATCACTACATCCTTGCCAGAGAAAGAATGTTAGCTGCTAGAGCAACGAGAAGAACGCAGGAGTCAGCAGAAAGAGCCCTCACACATCTACGAGAACTTGATGACCAGATCTCGGAACAAACTCCATACATCCCAAGACCCGTCAGACGTGCCACCCCATTTCCCATAGAAAGCGATGAGTCATCCCTTTGATCGCCAGGCCTTTGTAGCCAATCTTCAGGCGATACAAATCAATGCCACATTAGCCAATGACCTCCTTAATCTATTCGACCATCTTATGGAAAGACATGACGATGCCCAGGCAGCACTCGCCCAAAGTAACACCACTACCAGGAGGCAAGCAGCGACCATCGCGGCGCTAGAGAATCAGATTAACCAAGCATCTACTCAAATCACTGCCCTGCAGGCGTTATCAGCAGCCAACCCCACCACTGCGCCAAAGCTTAGCAAAGCTTTCATAGACCCCAGATCCTATAACGGATCACGATCAAAGTTTGAGGAATGGTGGATGAAGATCCAATCATGGTTACATGAAAATGCCGCAGTGTTCCCCGCAGGAAGCCAGAAGGCCGTAATCGCAGTCCTATCTCAGCTGGAAGGACAAAAGGCCGGAGGCTTTGCCCAGATAAAGTTAGATCTCATCTTACAGGGAGGAACCTATACCTGGGCCACCCTAGTAACGGAGATCGAAGCCCTCTTTAGATCCGTAAATCAACAAGAATGGGCTAGAGCGAAATTGCAAATGCTAAAACAGGGAAAGATGCTGATAGATGACTGGATCATCAAATTTATGGAATATGAATCCCAAACGGAAATGGACACATCGCATCTTATCTCTATAATTGAAAAGAATGTCGATCAAAAGATCATCAATCGCATCCTCATGGAAGGACCCAGACCGGCAACCATACCGGACTATCTGGAAAAGTGTAGGGTTATCGGAACAAGGAGGCAACTCCTATCCTTCATCCATAACGGGACAACCACTAGATGGGACCCTTTTGCCATGGACGTAGATCGCATGGAGATGAAAGAAGAACCAGAACTCGAGGATGACGAACAAGGACTTGCAATGATCTGAAAAGGGAAAGCCCACATAAGCAAAAAGTTTAAAAAGACACAAGCAAAGATCAGCACGTGCTTTAACTGTGGAAAGCCTGGACATTTCGCGAAGGATTGTCGACAAGGTTCGACCAAGTGCCCGGATTGCTCATGGACGAAAGGAGAGCACAAACCAAATTGCATACGAATGAAAGCGCGATCCTCTAGAACGGTGAAAAGGGAACCCACTACGTCGTGGAGTGATGAAGAAGAGATCCCTCGTGTGTGCAAAGGAATGACAATGGAGGAAGTCAAAGCTCTATTTCAATCCATGCCCTTAGGCTTGGGAAAAGCTTGAGCAGTCTGGAAGAGCTGAGCGACCACTGTGACGACCTGAGTTCCTATCTGGTCTTCTACTGGGGTTCCCTTGCTAAGGGCTTGGAGGGGGCGCACTCTAGTCGTACAGGAGGAGCACTCAAGAGGAAAACAGGGAAAGGACGAGGTGAATTGGAATGGGGACTGCGCTACTGACAGGCCTTTATATACTCTACACTACAAGGCTGTGCCTGGTCCGTGCTCGTGAGGCTGTACTATGGCTATCCTGAGCTACTATAGCTATTGGTGGGTAAGGTCCATGAGGCTATGACAAGGGACTACTGCTATTGGTTATCTATGACTAGGCTTCTTCTCCATGAGGCATCAGCACGGCTAAACCTGTACCTGGCTGTGCTATCCTGTGCATCCTGTACGTGGCTATGTGCAATGCCTGCTGCATGAGGCGCATGAGTCAGAGTGACCGAGAGTGACTCCTACTGACTCCGGTATGACTCGTACTGACTTGTTATGACTCCTGTGGCTGTGCTGTGGCTGTGACCTGCAACCAAGAACGATGGAAAAATGAAATGAAATGTGCATGGTACGCTGTGCTTGTTACAACCACTCTGCTGAAAGAAGCTCAGATGCGCGCACCATATCTTTAATCTTGGACAGATATGAATCTATGCCAGCTATCATTCAGAAAAAGCCCCGTGGCATATGGCCTATGGACATAGACATGCGCCACCTTGCCGCTATCGCAGCCGAAATGAAAGAGGAATCAATAAAGAAAAGAGAAATCGAATTGCCAATTGTAATCTATACCAAAAATGGAAAAGAAGCCCCAGTGAAAGCTCTGTTAGATTCAGGATCGCACGTGACATTCATAGACCAGAGCTGGGCCAAAGAAAATAAAATACCACTAAAGCCACTACCACGACCGATCATCCTCTACAATGCGGACGGAATGAGAAACAGCGCAGGAATGCTGAAGCACTATGCATGTGTTGTGATGGAGTATGACGGACACTGAGAGGAGATGAAAGCCGAGATCGCCAATCTTGGAAAGAATAAAGTTATCCTCGGTTTCACGTGGCTAAAACATCATAACCCGGAGATAGACTAGGAAAAGCAAACGGTTCGGATGACGCGATGCCCGACCGAATGCAGGAACCCTTTCCTACATCACCTTAATAACATCGAGCGAACCGATGCGCACACTCTTGCGGAGATGCGCAGAGGACAACAGGTTGACAAGAAACTCGTGGAGTTAATGGATAAGAACAAGTCACCTGAGGAACTAGTTCCGAAGGAGTACCACAAGTACCTCCACATATTCTTGAAGAAGGAATCGGAACGAATGCCAATCTGAAAGCCATGGGATCACGCAATAGACCTCAAGCTGGACTTTGTGCCGAAGAAAGGAAGGTTAATACCCCTTGATCCCATACAACAGAAAGAAGTCAGCGACTTCATAGATGACCAACTCTTGAAAGGGTATATTCGACCCTCCAAATCGCCGCAGACTTCGCCCGTATTCTTTGTACCAAAGAAGGATGGAAGAAAACGCATGGTACAGGATTACTGCTATTTAAATGAATTCACGATTAAAAATAACTATCCCCTACCCCTCATATCCCAACTTGTCGATAAACTAGCCAGAGCCAAACTCTTTACAAAGATGGATCTCCGATGGGGATATAATAACATACGAATCAAAGAAGGAGATGAATGGAAAGCTGCCTTCGTCTGTCACAGAGGATCATTCGAACCTCTAGTAATGTATTTCGGACTATGCAACTCCCCCACAACCTTTCAAACAATGATGAACGAATTATTCGCGGATATGGAGGATGTATGTGTCGTCTATATCAATGACATCATGATCTTCACCAAAACAGACAACCAAAAGGAGCACGATAGAATCGTACTCAAAGTACTCATGCGACTTGCCGAAAACGATCTATTCATAAAACCCGAAAAATGCTATTTCCGAGTAAAGCAAGTGGAATTCCTAGGGATGATCATTACCTCTGAAGGAATCCAAATGGACGAAGAAAAGGTTAAAGCCATCAGGGAATGGCCGACCCCTACAAAAGTAAAGAACGTCAGAAGTTTCCTCGGACTAGCCAACTTCTATCGAAGGTTCATAGAAGGATATCCGCAGATCGCACGACCCCTTAATGACCTGACAAAGAAGGACATTGTATTTGATTGGACGGAGTGCCAACAAAAGGCCTTCGACAATCTAAAAGAGAAATTCACCACCGCCCCTATCCTTGCATACCCCGATATTGATAAGCACTTCCGCTTAGAAACAGACACATCAGATTTCACAACTGGAGCAGTGTTATCCATAGAAAAGGAAGGGAAGTGGCACCCAGTCGCCTACTCCTCGCACTCCATGATGCCAGAAGAAAGAAACTATCCCATAGCAGATAAAGAAATGCTTTCAGTTATACGAAGCCTGAAGCAATGGCGTCACTATCTGGAAGGAGCCTGAGAAGAATTTGAGATCTGGAATGACCATGCCAATCTTCAATGGTTTATGAAGAGGCAGGACCTCAATCGTAGACAAGCCCGATGGGCTCAATACCTATCTTGATTCCGCTTCAAATGGGTTCACAAAGCGGGAACTCAAATGGGAAAACCTGATGCACTCTCTAGAAGGGAGGACCATTTGGATGGAAAAGAAGATGACAATAAAGGAGTAACGGTAATACCCCAAGAAAAGATCTGAACGGTACAGCTAAAGACTGACGACGAAACGATAATTCAATGGATCAAGAATCTCATGCATAGATTAAAAGAAACTGAAGTACAAAACTTAGAAAAGCGTTATGAAGTCCATATGGAGCAAGAAGATTTGCTAGTGGACAGGAATGGAAAGATCTTCGTACCGGATGACGAAGAACTCCAAATGGAGATACTACGGCTACATCATGACACGCCCGTAGCCGGACACCCAGGATGAGAAAAGACGATAGAGTTAATACATCGCAGCTATACATGGCCTGGAATGATGACGAAGATAAAAGACTATGTCGCCAGGTGTGACCTATGTGCATGGCATAAAGGAGCTAATGCCCCACCAGCCGGAAAGCTACTACTGCTCCCGATACCAGAAAAACCATGTGAAGATATCTCTGCCAATTTCATAACGGATCTACCAACCAGCCAAGGGCTAGATGCTATCTTGGTCGTCGTCAATCACTTCTCAAAAGAAGTAGAGTTCATCCCGTGTAAGAAAACTACTACGGCACTCCAGACCGCCCGCCTTTATCTAGACCATGTCTGGAAAACGCACGGTCTACCCCAAATCATAACGTCAGATCGAGGACCGCAGTTCGCATCACAAGTGATGACGGACCTGTGCCGGAGATTAGGAATAAAACTGAAATTATCCACTGCCTTTCACCCGCAAACGCACGGACAGACGGAACGGATTAACAGAGACCTACAACAGTTCCTCCAACTCTTTTGTTTCTCACAACAGTCGAAGTGGATGGAATGGCTAGCCATCGTGCAATTCTCCTATAATAGCAAAGCTCAGACGTCAACTGGAACGTCGCCCTTCAGCATCACGCACACATATCAGCCAAGAATGGGCTTCGAAAGGTGTACTACCAAGGCACCCGCAGCTGAAGAACTGTCGGAGCATATAAAGAAAGTTTGGGACCAGACGCAGGAGAATCTGGTGAAGGCTCAGCGCTACATGAAGGAACAAGTGGACCATCACCGATCACCTGCACCACTATACCAGATTGGAGATCAGGTGTGGCTATCCACAGAAAATCTAAAGTTGACCAGAGCATCGAAGAAGCTCACAGAACAATGGATCGGGCCGTATACCATAGTCCGCCTAGCCGGACCTAATGCAGTTGAACTGCGCCTTCCCTGATCAATGAGAATCCATCCTACAGTCAACGTTTCCCGAGTTAAACCCTATAAGGAACGACTACCCAGACAACCGGTAACCGAACCCGGACCAGTATTGGTCACCGAGGAACGGGAGAATGAATGGGAAGTCGAGAAAGTGGTAGATAGCAGATGGGTCAGAAACCGCCTCCAATTCCTGGTGCATTGGAAGGGTTATCCGGATGAGGAATGGACATGGGAACCGAAAGCCAACCTCGAGCATGTGAAACAGGCAATTGCGGACTTCTATCGAAAAGCGCTGAATGCCCCTCGTAAGCTCCACATCTCCGTACCAGAATTCTTTAATTTATTTAAGCATTGCAGATCCCCTATTCCGGAAAAGCCACCGCATCTGCTGCCGTTTGATCAGCTGGACCATCCTTAAGCAGATCCCCAGGGGTGTGCCTGGGTTACCAACGCTCTTATTGTCAATCGAGCCTTGCTCTCACAATGGACCACATCCGCAACCGCGTCGCCACCATCCGCTCTTGCCTCGCCCGTATCTGCTTCCGCTCCCCTATGTATATCCGCCCTCGCTCCCCCTCTATCACAGAAAATACCGAAAATGCCGCAGCGCCGGAGGAAGACCCTGACGCTGTCTGGGATAATGAATGGGATCCGACTCACCCTCTCGGCAATCACGTGGAACACTGGGTGTTCATATGGGATAACGCATCCAACTCCCATAGCATCCCAAACACTGCGTCAGTCTGGGGAGATGTAGATAAATCCAAGAGCATACCGGATCTCACCTCGACCCTGGATCCCACGGACCCTCAATGGACGCCGGAGAACTGGCCCAGACCTTGGGAACTGGCCAATGAGCCATGGCACATGTGGCTCCCAGGCACCATGCTGGTGCCAGAAATGACGGATGCTGTCCCAATCCTGGACCCCCTTCCGCCTATCCGCCCAAATTACAGGCTTTGGCCTGTGCCGTACCATTGGCCGGATATTGGGCCGTCAGGGCAGTATTGTCCGCAAGTCATCCAATGGCCACCGCACATGAATATGCCATCGGAACAGCATGGCTATTTTATCTGGTTCCTGGTGCATCTCACATGGCCAGAGGAGCTGCCTGAAGGGGAATAATCGGCTGTCAGGATGTCAGCTCATAGGGAGGGGGTAGTGTAACGTTTCCTTAGTTTTCTACAAGTTATCCGACACTTAACGGACTCTTATTTAGTTTTCCTTTCTATTTTTCTTCTTGTTCGGCACTTAGCTAAGGGGGTTAGCAGACAGGGACTCAAGGACAAACTTCGACCAGTCCAGACCAAAGGCACATGGCTCAAGGCTATGACACCCTTGACGTCATCACCCCAGATCGACTCATCGAGGCTATGTGCGGCTGTACACTGCCAGCGCACACCTATCCCGAAATAGCCCCTATGACTCGGACTGACTCAAGTTGAGTACGATGTGACTCGTCCCCTCGTCCCAACTCGTATGTCTCTGCCCCGGTGCTCCGCCTCATGTACCAATAGCATATTTAACGTAGTATAGCCTCGCTAGCACGGACCAGGCACAGCCTTGTACAGTAGAGTATAAATACCAGGCTCGAAGCAAGACAAGACCCCAGTCTTGTTCTCCTTCAATATTTCCCTCTCTCACCTACGTGCCCAAATGCCCCTTTCCCAAGTGTCCAGCTCTTAAGTGAGTTAGGTCATTTCAGTACCTGAGAGAAAGGTCCTGCTTGGACTTTGGAGATGTGGGAGGAAAGGGAGTGAATTTTTGAGTGGCAAATATCAACTTCTTGTAAGATCACTTGTTGGATTGTAGTGACGGTGAAGTTGGTGGGATTGGTGGTATGGATCATGATAGAATGGAGGGGATCAAAGTCATCGGGCAGCTGTGCAAGAAGCATCATGGCCTTTAGTTCTTCTGAGAGATGAAGGCCAGAGTTATAAGCACTTTGGAAGTGCTGCTGTAAAGACATAATGTTCTTGGCAATATGGTTATGCTGGATGCAGGTGCGTAGGGCTTTGTTGAAATAATAGAACTGCCCGGAAATTCCTTTTGAGGAAAAATGATCAGAGAGTGTCGTCCAAAAGGCATGTGCCATGCTCCTAAAGAGGGTAACAGGGGCAGCCTGCATACCGCCTTGAAAAGTACTCCATGTAGTGGGAGTGGTAGTCACAAGGATGTCATTGACCATTATAATAAGCAAACCGAGAATCTTCTGATCTGCAGTCTTCCAATTGTCATCATTGGAGATACTCTGGATGGTAGCCCAGGTTCCATCAATATAAGGTCCAGCTCCTATGGATGTGATCATGGAGTGGATCCTTGCAGACCAAATTGGATAGTTCTTGGGTCCTTCCAAGATGGGGATCCTGCTAAGGATGGAACCCTTGATCTTGTATTTGGAGGCTTTTGGAATGGTAGTGGCCATTTCTAAATACAAACTTCATTAGTCAACTTTTCATAGGCAAAGGTGTACCTCCTTCTTTGGTCAAGATTCTCCAACTTAGTTACCAGCCAATCACCCATGGTTTCCAAGAAAAGACCATTGTATTAGTACATATGGTTCCTTCTTCATCTTCAGTTTTTACTCTGAATCACTGCTTGTCTTCAGTTTTCACCCCAAATTGCCGCTTGTCTTCAGTTTTCACCCCAAATTGCCACTTGTCTTCTGGTATGCAGATAGTCTAAGTTGCCCATTAA
The DNA here is from genome assembly GCA_038089435.1 of Boletus austroedulis. Classification (NCBI taxonomy): domain Eukaryota; kingdom Fungi; phylum Basidiomycota; class Agaricomycetes; order Boletales; family Boletaceae; genus Boletus; species Boletus austroedulis. The sequence goes on along the minus strand of JBBPKX010000725.1, from coordinate 1,442 downwards.
TGCATCCAGATAGACCTGCCATTCTGAATCATGTTTGGCAGCCAGATACTGCTCTTGTAACCTTGCCAAGTGGCAGGTAGCAGCATCCTCTCGCCAATGTCTTCATTGCTCGGTATCAAACTGGCGATTCCAGAAGTGCTGCGAGGAAGCAGGTGGATTCCAGTTTCTATGAGGGTCAAACCAAGAAGCCGAAGGGTACTCCCAATTAGCAAATAATGAATCCAAGAGAAGTCTATGAGGGTCCAAGTCTGGATCATAAGAAAAGGGGGGTTCACACATATGTACTGGAGAAAAGAAATCTTGACATAGTACCTCAAATCCCTGGTAGTGGATGAGAGCATCTGGCGTAGTATTGTAAGTCTCAGTGGGAAAAGCCCAACTGGCACCAGTGTAAGCAGAGAATAAAGTCTTGTCATCAGAGTAAAGAAAAGAACAAGCCAAATTAAGATCGTCATGGGTACCAGCCTCAACAGACATGATCCTAAAAGGAATCACAATCCAATTGGAATTCGGGTCTCTTACCTGTAGCATCGTATCATTCTGCTGCAGGAAAGGGGCTTGATCTGCTCTCTTGAGATCGTCATAGTGGATGGAACCAATCTCAGCAATGTCTTTAGGGATTGGATGGATATTCAGGAATTCGGCGAATCGCTGAACAAGGAGTGTTGGATGCATCATAGATAGAACTTCTGACAACTTATACCACTCAACCTGCTCAAAAGAATCCTGGATTTCCAGAGCGTCGGGCATGTTCCTCAAGTTCTGGAGTACTTGGGCATAGATGTTCTCCATTGAGAGGATCATGTGGTGGAGTATATTGGGGAGGAGGTGAAGGAGAAGGAGCGTAAACTGGTGGAGGTGAAGAAGAAGGAGGAGGGGAATCAACAGGGAGTTCAAGACAACAAGCTAGGGATAATTCGGGAGTAGAAACCCAAGATTCTCCCTCAACAGGTATCAAGCCTGGAGGGGTTTGGACATGAGTATCTGAGTCTGAATCATTGATGTAAATGATCTGGGAACCAGACTGTTGAAGCTTGCAGTGATTAGTCTGTATACCACAGTGCTCTCCTTCTTCCAAATGCTGTTTGCACTCTGGGCAAACATAATGAAAGCAGTGACCTAGGGAGTTCTGCTCTTCCAGACAGTTGATGATACATCCTTCAGGAGGGCAAGGCCGCATCCTAAAAATTCAATCTCCTTGAATAATGGAAACAACCTCAGCAGAAGGTGCACGAGGTCTCAGGATAACCCAGGCAGGGGGTGATGGTGTGGGAGTTGGGCTGGATGGTCTTGCCATAGAAGGCAGTGGTGCTGTACAAACCTGAGTGGGTGTGTGGTAAAGTGCAAACTGCAGGACATAATTATTACCATCAGCAGCTGTGTAAGCACCAATGAATGTGAAAAAACCATCCAAGACCAAGAAGGAACAGGCCACACAAGCC
>JBBPKX010000723.1:0-12563 GCA_038089435.1 Boletus austroedulis | reverse complement strand
CTGTCCAATTCCAGTCTTAGAAATCCTAGGTTTGGAATGTGTTGTCTTCAAGGCCAGGTCATACTTCCTAAGATACAATCCTGGCCACATACTTTGCAACAGCTCTTTGATGATCCACAAGACCATTTAGAGTTTAAAAAGAGAATCTGTCAATACAACAATGCTTTGGCATTTACTTCTCTGGGTGTTGAAATGGATGAAGCAATCCAAGGAGCTGGTCCTACATCTTTTTGCATTCATGGTGTACTATATCATCTTATGGGTGCTCTTACATCACCTGAAGAGCATCAACCATCCTATGCACAACTCTACATCTATGATCCAATGGAGGCTACTGATAGACAGGTCCAATGCAATCCTCAACTGAATGGTGCCATACTTTTGGATTTGCATGAAATGATCAGAAATCATAATCCTTATGCTCCTCTTTATAAACATGCCTATGAGGTTATGCAAGTATGTGATTTTTTTTTTTGTAAATGATATTTCTTGCTTATAAAACAACATAGGCTAAACCACCAGAGGAGCATACTGATGTTAGCATGTGGATTCATCTGCAACAGGGGACTGATGTCAGAAGGTATAATCTACCTACCGTAAATGAGATAGCTGCTATTGTTCCTGGAGATCCCTCTGCACATGTGGATGTCAAGCATGATATTGTGCTTTGTCTTCAAGGTGGAGGTCTATGTCATATTAGCAACCTTCATCCATCCTATCTTCCTCTTCACTATGTTCTACTTTTTCCAAAGGGGCAAGAAGGTTGGCATTTGGACATTCCCTTGCAGCAGCAGCAAAATGGCCGTCCACATTGCTCTAAAAAGATTACTCAAATCCTTTGGTATGCCTACAGGCTTCATCTACACCCTGAAAACATAGAGCCTTCCAATCTTTTCAAGGATGGAAGACTTTTTCAACAGCTGGTCTGTGATGCTTGGGCCTCTATTGATCAATGCAATCTTACATGGGTGGCCAATAATCAGAGAAAGCTTAGAGCAGATCTCTATCAAGGATTACATGATCATTTGGGACAGGATCATGATTCAAATCTTAATGAAGTTGGTCATGTCATTCTTTCATCCACTCACAAGGGAGGGACTCACTACATGCAACAGTTGCTTCAGGACTCTTTGGCCATTTATTGAGAATACAGAAAGCCAGATCTATTTCTTACCATGACTGCAAATGGAAGTTGGCCAGAAATTACTCAAAATCTTTTATCTGGTTAGTATTTCTCAAGTCATTTGTTGTTGTTGAAACAAACTAATAATTTTGTATTTAGGTCAAACAGCTGTGGACAGACCTGATATTGTCACACATGTTTTTCATGCAAAACAACAGGCATTGCTCAAAAAGATTCATGATGGATACTTTGGAAAAGTGGCTGGCTTGGTGTACACCATTGAATATCAAAAATGTGGTCTTCCTCACATGCATCTTCTTATCTTTTTAGAAGAGCAGGACAAGATTAGGACTGTTGAACAAGTGGATGCCATTATTTCTGCACAACTCCCTAATCCAGATCTTTATCCACAACTCCACTCTGCTGTTTCAAAGTACATGCTTCATGGTCCCTGCTCTCCAAATAGATGCATTGAGAACAATGTGTGTACAAAGCGATTCCCTAAGGCCTTTGCTCCCCAAACCATCATCAAAGAGGATGGATATCCTGACTATGCTTGCCCTGACAATGGCAGAACTGTCCAAAAGCAGCAAAATGTCTTCAACAATCAGCATGTAGTTCCTCATTCCAAATGGCTGTTGATGGAGTTTGATTGTCACATCAATCTGGAGGTCTGTGGTTCCATCAAAGCTGTCAAGTACATCCACAAGTACATCTACAAAGGTCCTGATCATGCTACTGTCTAGGCTGGAAATGAGAATGAGATTACCACCTATCTAGATGCAAGATATATCTCCTCCACTCAAGCTTGCCACAATATCTTTGAGTTTGAAATGCATATGGAATGGCCTGCTGTATATCGTCTGCCTGTTCATCTTCCAAATCAGCAGCTGGTGGTTTTTAATCCCAATGCTCAAATTGGTGATGTAGTGGATAATGCCAAGGACACTCATTTGCTTGGATGGTTCAAAGCCAATCAAGATCCTGTTCTCATTGCTGCTGGTGCTCATGATTGTCTTTATCAAGATTTCCTTAAGAAGTTTGTTTGGAACAAAGGCCAAGCAGTTTGGAAAGTATGTCAAAGATACAAGGCCATTGGATGCATGTATACAATTCCTGTCTTTGCTGGTGATGCCTTTTATTTGCATCTTTTGCTCACTGTAATCAAAGGTATTTATCATCTTATTTGAATACAATCAAGCCAAAAACTTATGCTTTACTTTTATAGGTGCTACATCTTATGAACATCTCCATACTAAAATGACCTAACTCACTTAAGAGCTGGTATGCTTGAGGTGGGCATATGGGTCATTAAGGTGAGAAGAGAAAGATCAAGGAGAACAAGACTGGAGTGTCTTGTTGCCTTGAGCCTTATATTTATACTCTATTGTACAAGGCTGTGTCTGGTCCATGCTAGTGAGGCTATACATGAGGGGATACTGCTATAGATACATGAGGCCAAGCATCAGGACAGAGACAGACATGTTAGGATGAGGGGATGAGTCATGTCAGGTTAGTCTGAGTCATAGGGGCTATTTCAGGATAACATGTTCTGGGGACATGCACTGCCAATCAGTTACCCTACAATGTTCCAGGGTCATGATGTCAAAGGTCTGCATAGCCTTGAGCCATGCTGCCTTGGTCTGGACTAACCTAGACCAATCCTCAAGTCCCTATCTGCTAACCCCTTAGCTAAGAGGCGAACAAGAAAGAAATAGGAAAAGAAACTAAGTAAGTGTCCATTAAGTATTGGAGAATAGATAGAAAAATAGGGAAATGTTATACATACTGTAAATGGTGTTCTTCATGACTCCTTTAAGGAAGCCTGTCATGCTCATGGTCTCTTGGAAGATGATAGAGAATGGCTGTTATGTCTTGAAAAGGCTGCTCATTTTGCTATGGGCTATCAACTATGTTGTCTGTTCATCATCATTCTCACCCAATGTAATCCTGTGGACTCTCATCACTTATGGGAAGCATCCAAAGAACATCTCTGTGATGACTTATGTCACAAGCTTATTCATGATTTCCATATTTTAGAGCCCATTCAAGAGCAAATCTATGATTATGGCCTCTATCTCATACACCAGGATCTCAAAAAGCATGGCAAAACTCCAGCAATAGACTTTCCAACTCTACCCAGACCACAAGCAGACTGGGGATGTCAGCAAGGAAATCAGCTGATCAATGAGCAGCTAGCATATGACAGGCAGGAACAGCAAGATCACATTGACAGAGGAATTCCAACTTTGAATGCTGAGCAAAGTGCCCTTTACAATGTAGTGATGAATAGTGCCCTTAACTTCAATGGATCTGCTTTCTTTCTCCATAGTGGTGGAGGATATGGCAAAACCTATCTGGCCAAACTCATTGCTGCTGGTGTTTGTGCAACAGAAGGAATTGTTCTTTGTGTTGCTTCCACTGGTCTTGCCTCTCTTCTTCCTGGTGGTCATACAGCCCATTCCCACTTCAAAATTCCTGTTCCATGTCATGAGCAAAGCATTTGTGGCATTAAAAAGAATGATCTTATCCATCAACTTCTACAGCAAACCTCTTTGATCATTTGGGATGAGGCTGCATCTCAGCATCATGATGTGGTAGAAAGTGTAGATCGTTCTTTGCGTGACTTGCTAGACAAACCTGACAAGCCATTTGGAGAAATCACCATCCTATTCAGTGGAGATTTCAGGCAGACCCTTCCTGTAATTCCTTATGGCACAAGAGCACAGATTGTTCCTGCTATCCTTACACATTCTCATTTGTGGCAATTCATGCATATCTATTATCTTCAGCAGAACATGCATCTTGGACAGGATCTAGAGTCAGATGATTGGACCCAACAGCTTCTTCATATTGGAATCACTGATAGAGAAATCATCCTTCCTGAATATATGCACTGTGGTGGAGAAACTATGGAATCTCTCATCAATGCCATTTATCCTGAAATTCTTGCTCAGGAACAGCAGCTCTCTGATAGATACTTTCTGGAAAGGACTGTACTCACTGCCAGGAATGTTGAAGTTCATGAAATCAACAGTTCCATCCTTGACTCTGCTGCATTTCAAGAGAGAAACATATTTGAGTGCAGACACTATTACAGAGCCAGAGTATGAGCATGTTCAGCCAGAGATGTTACACTCCATAAATCCATCTGGATTTCCTTTACACAAACTAGAGCTGAAGAATGGGACACCACTAATGCTGTTGTGTAATATGGATCCATTACATGGATTATACAATAGAACACGATTAAGACTGCTAAGATCCACATGAAGAGTCTTGGAATGTCAGGTGCTGAATGAGAATGGTGATGGAGAAGTGGTGTTCATCCCCAGATTGGCACTTGATGCAAAACAAGAAGATTCCTTGGTTCCATTCAGGCGATTTCAATTTCCAGTATGATTAGCCTATGCAATGACAATCAACAAGTCACAAGGACAAACTGTGCAACATGTAGGGCTGAACTTGAGCATACCTGTGTTCTCTCATGGGCAGTTGTATGTGGCACTTTCAAGATGCACTCATCCCAGGAACATCAAGATACTATTTCCAAAAGATCAAAGGAATACAAAGGTTGTAAATATAGTTTGGTCAGAAGTGTTTAGAAATTTGGAGCTTTGATTTGTATTATTATATTCAATGGAAAAGATTGATCATGGATTACAGAATGCAGGCTCTTTATTTATCAAATGCAAATGCAGGTACCAATCATAATGTTAGTCATATCAAATGTATTATATCAATAAGTTATATTCAAAACTCAGTACTTCACTAATAAAAGAATGTTGTGCCAAAGGCACAACCAGACAGGTGAAAAGTGTTTGTTCTTCATTAATAGGCATAGGCATTTCCTATCAATTATGCATGCAAGCTATGATAAAGATTGTGATTCAAAAACTAGGTTCAGGATTGTAGTTGAAAACTAGGATGACAGGGGCCAAAGGCCCCTGCAGCAGGTGAAATGTGCTTGTTTATCAATACCAACTCAAGCAAACTTGAACTTGCACTGCAAAAGTATGCGCTGCTATACTTAATGTCCTTGTGCAATTCAATGGTTCACAAGTGTCTAATAGGTCCTGTCTGCTTACAGCATTGGAGGTACCACAGGCTTCTTATAATCCCCCTATAAACTCCTTGTATGCTGTACAATATTTGCAGCACATCTAAGATCATGTGATACCTTAGAAGGGTAGGTTTTTTGCACAATATGTAGCAGACCACATAACCTTGCCGTAAAAACAGCATCCTTGTACATGTGGTGAAAATTTATTGGCTTGATGGCACTAGCCAAACTTCAGTCTGGATATAAGGATTTATAAGGGTAGGCTCAATTGCCAGAAGTGCTTATCTAGATAGTGATGACCACTATGCACAAATATACTACTTCTGTGAAAGCATACTAAGCATGATGCCAGTACCTGAGAAGTAGCTTCAACAAATAACCATGTAGTTACTGAATTAATTTAGGTAGTGTCCAAGATATGGTAGCATTACGTCGGTACTCAAAATGCAGCTTGAACGAATAACTGTACAATAGCTGTATTATTTTAACTGGTATTAGAGACATGGAAGCATCACACTAGTATTCAAGACATAGCTGCAGCAGATATGTAACATCATGATAACTGGATTATTTTAACTGGTATCAAAGACACAGAAGCATCACACTAGTATTCAAGATGCAGCTGTGGCAGATAGCATTGTGATAACTGAAATGGCTGGGTAGTTTCTGATATGGTCTGTAGGCTATGTAAAACCTGACCTTCAGCTACTAGTAATATATACTTTCATTTCTGTGATTGGTGCTGGGTCCATTGAGCAAAAGTCATGGATTGTATGCTATGTATTCACAGTTCCCAGGCCACTCGCCATTCAGCTGCATCCTGTCAGCTCCTATTGCCTGCCCTATCATGTTGTATGCCGGCCTGACTATCCTGGGCAGTCCCCGCATGAATGTAGTGCCTCTTGAATGATGCTATGACTGATGAACTGGCAGCAACTTCATTTGAATAACTGACCAGGGCCAGTTGGCCAAAATCTGTCTTCATGGATATCAGATTTGTCAATCAAATGACTTGCAACACCTACCTGTCCCACCATAACAACAAGTCATTCATGAATTTCTTCTCTTTGATGTCTTTGATGTCCTCAAACCACTTAACCATATTACCATAGAATTTCATGTGATCAAAGAGGCCATCCATAGCCCTCCATGAGCCACAGCTGGAGAGAGCAAACCAGAGCTGGTACAGTTTGAAGTGGAAGTCGTGTGTTAGATGTGCAGTACACACCTGCACTGCTACATATGCAATGGCCCACAGGACTACCTTCTTCATTCCAAGGAGACTGGCAATGTGTGTATGGGTGTGCCTTTTGCCACAGTGCCACTTTGGGCAGCCATTAGAAATCACAACTGGATCCATCTCCTCATCCACAGAGCTTGATGATGTGAATATCAGTTTAAATGCCTGTAAAATTTCATAGCACAGTAGACAGATGATAAAGAATATAGAGAATACCTTCACAAGGAGACCTCCTCTAAACAGGCCCTCTGAGGGACACTGGATTGTATTGGCCATCTTTGTATAGAAAGTGGGGCCATGAGTTTGCTGTTACAAGGTATGATCAATCCCAATTCCTTATTCTGTCATGGTGCCTGTCGAATTCTCTTGTAACATTCCACAATTTGAAGGCAATGGATACTTACTCGGCATTGTCCCAGTCAAAATCCACAGGGCAGATCAACCTGGCTGTGGCATCATTATAGAATCTGCAGCCCATTTTGTCATGAGGAATAAGTTGTGGATTTGCATCCATCATCCATGTCACTACAGCAAGCTTGAGGTGGCAGGCATCATCTGCACAAGCAGTGTCTGCTTCATCAGTTAGCTGGGGAAATAGTGAGGTCATACAATCATGGAAGTTGTCTCTTCACCTGAAGACAAAACTCACCTGTTTGACAGCTCTATCTAATTTAGCAATATCACTTTCATTCAGTGCCCAGTGCCAGAACTCCAGTATCCATCTTTTGAGTTTGCCGTACACCCTGTAAAGACTATCTTGTCTTCTCAAAGATCATTAAGCAAGTCTGGTCACATAAAACCCACATACCGCTCACTGTGAGTATGATCACCCCCACCCAGGGTGCCCTGTCAGTCCACTTCACTGAGTATATCAGCAATGCTGTCTGACATTGACACCAACCTCCTGATGGCCCTTCCACAGTGATGCCAACTACAGGTGATGGTATGAAAGAGAATCTGCTAGACTATTCAGTTACTTACCCATGTGTGGCTCCTTGTGCCTCTGTGCCAGAGTGTTGGAGCAATGAAATTTGTTGTTGCAACCTTTTGATCTGCACCTACAAAGTGGTATTGGATGACTCGCCCATTGCAGAGGAGGCCAGTTGTACTACAGCCAGGTCAGTCAGCATCAGAAGTAAGGATGTACTACAGAATGATTCAACGCCAGAGTCCTTATAACCCCATGCCAAGAGTTACTGTTTGATGGGCTTGGAAATCGTGTGCAGAACGCCACTGAAAACCTGCTGTCATATATTTCTTCCGATCAATATGTAAATGTCAGCTGAATTACTGTAATGTTTTCCTATTTTTCTATCTATTTCCAACACTTAACAGACACTTACTTAGTTTCCTTTCTATTTTCTTTCTTGTTCGCCTCTTAGCTAAGGGGTTAGTAGACTGAGACTCAAGGATTGGTCTAGGTCAGTCCAGACCAAGGCAGCATGACTCAAGGCTATGTGGACCCTTGACATCATAACCCTGGAATATTGTAGGGTGCTGATCAGCAGTGCATGTCCCCGGAACATGCTATCCTGAAATAGCCCCTATGACTCAGACTGACTCAACACGACTTGCCCTCTTGTCCTAATGCATCTGTCTCTGTCCTGATGCTCTCCTCCATGTACCTATAGCAGTATTCATGCATGTATAGCCTCGCTAGCATGGACCAGACACAGCCTTGTACAGTAGAGTATAACTACTAGGCTCAAGGCGACAAGACACCCCAGTCTTGTTCTCCTTGATCTTTCCCTTCTCACCTTAATGACCTGCACACCCACCTCAAGCATACCAGCTCTTAAGTGAGTTAGGTCGTTTCATTAGAACAAGACTGACATTACCTGCCAGACTAGCTACCCGCTGGAAGAACCACCAAGTCAACAAAAGGAATTCAAATTCGCCAGTAGGCCACTCCCCATAGTCTGTCTAGAGTACTGAACACCTTTCCAGTGTTGTACTACCACACTGAAGATCTCCTCGAGTACTCACTCACAGGTGTCAGAGGTTTCCTAGATTTTGTAGCAAGGGCCGGACCATCTACTGTAACCCTTGAGGACCTGGTCCCAGATTGGCCAGCAGAGATTAAAGTAGAAGACAAAGAGGACCTACAGGTAAAGTAACAGTATTCCACCTTATCCATAGGGGAATCACATCAGAGCTCAAGAAGCCCACACATTATAGCTTCTCTACCCAGATTCAAAAGCAGAATGACCAGAAATAGAAGAATGGAGATCGGAAGAGTCAGAAGAGTTATCCAACTACTGTACAAGCTTAGACAAAGGGCTTAGAACAGTTCGAGAAAGTAGTACCCTCAGACCAGATGACTCACTGTCCACCCTAGTAGAGACTGAAGCAAGCCTTGAAGGGGATATTGTAGATCCCTACGAGCATGAAGTCGGAACACTGCCATACTGCCCCTCTACCCCAGATCGCCCAGAGCCACCTCTAGTGGAACCCATAGACTGGACCTGGGTTACAAGCAATTGTCATCATGGATTGACAACTGAGGCAAGCGGATATAGACGTGTGACTCAGGAGAGATTACAGAGGGAGATCAATGATTTTATTCAGGAGGGGATATACCTTGCTCAGGAGAGAGACCGGAATGCCACCAGAGCTGCAGAGCTCAGACAACGAGTACAGGCAGCATGTGCAGACATCACAGAAAGAATACGCATTCGACAGAGAACTGCTACTCCCAGCTCTCCTAATCCTCCTCCTTACCCCCATTGGTTTTGTCCTCATGCATCTATTGCTGTGGATGTCACTTCTCCTCTCTGATCCCATACAACACTTCAGCACCCTCATCATTACCTTCCATATTAGGCTTCTGTTTGTATCAATAGAAAATATAATCATTGCCCCAGAGCCAAGAACAGAAGAAGTGCCAAGCCCAATCAGACCAATTGAGAAAGAGCACGTAATTGAAGAAGCGCCACCGCATATCATTGAAGCAGAACAAGAATGCCAAGAACAGGCAGAAAGGAGAGAGAACAAAGAAAGTTCAGACTCTGATACCCTCACATACCATGAGGCACACCCACATTTGATACCAAGGGATGAACAGATTGAGGATACCCCTCAATACACGATTAAAAGAAGTCCTGCAGAAAGGAGGTACATCTTTCGGAATCGCTATCTACTTGCTAGGGAAAGGACTCTATTGGCAAGAGAAGCCAGACAGAGGACAGAGGAAAGCACAGATTGAGTGTTAACGCATCTTAGGGAACTTGACGATTAGATCTCAGATCAAATCCCATACAGACCAAGACCTCCCATGGCTATCCCACATTTCCTCATAGAAAGTGATGAGTCATCCCTTTGGTAGACAGGCATTTGTTGCCAATCTACAGGTGATCCAGATCAATGCCACATTAGCCAATGACCTCCTTAATCTATTTGACCATCTAACAGAACGACATGACAATGCACAGGCTGCTCTTAACCAGAGCACTGCCACCACTTGGAGACAAGCAGCTACTATTGCCACTTTAGAAAATCAGGTCAATCAAGCCACTACTCAAATCACTGCCCTGTAGGCGCTATCAGCAGCAAACCCCACCATGGCCCCTAAGCTTAGTAAGGCTTTTGTGGATCCTGGATCCTATAATGGATCACGATCAAAGTTTGAAGAATGGTGGACGAAGATCCAATCTTGGTTGCATGAGAATGCTACAGTGTTTCCATCAGCTAGCCAAAAGGCTGTAATAGCCATCCTATTGTGATTAGAAGGACAAAAGACTGGAGGCTTTGCCCAAATGAAATTAGATCTTATCTCATCAGGAGGAGCCTATCCTTGGACTACCCTTGTAATGGAAATTGAAGCCCTGTTTAGATCTGTGAATCAACAGGAGTGGGCCAGAGCAAAGCTCCAGACCCTTAAACAAGAAAAGATGCCAATTGATGACTAGATCATCAAGTTTATGGAGTATGAACCCCAAACAGGAATGGATACATCGCATCTTATCTCCATCATCGAAAAGAACGTAGATCAGAAGATCATTAACCAGATTTTTATGGAAGGACCGAGACTGGCTTCCATACTGGACTATCTGGAAAAATACCAAATCATCAGAATGAGAAGGCAACTCCTATCCTTCATTCATAATGGGACCACTGCATGTCGCAACCCCTATGCCATGGATGTAGATTGGATGGAGATGGAATCAGAACCAGCCGAACCTGATGAAGAAGAGAAGGAAGCTGCCATGATCCAAAAAGGAAAGGCATGCATAGGAAAGAAGTTTAAGAAGACATGAGCATGGATCTCAACATGCTTTAATTGTGGAAAGCCCAGACACTTTGCAAAGGAGTGCTGACAATCATCCATGAAATGTCTGGATTGTTCCTGGACAAAAGGGGAACATAAATCCAATTGCATCAGAACCAAGGTTCACTCCAACAGATCAATGAATGTTGAAGGAGCCACCTCTTGGGATGACGAGGAAGACATCCCTCACACTTGCAAAGGAATGTCAATGGAGCAAGTGAGAGCTCTATTTCAATGTATGCCCTCAAGCTCAGGAAAAGCTTGAGCAGTCTTGAAGGACTGAGCAACCAGGCTGCAGAACAAAGCTTAGATGTTCACACTCTAATGTTAATCTTGGACGGATATGAACCTATGCCAGCAGTCATTCAGGAAAGCTCCTGTAGTATAAAACCCATGGATATTGATATGTGCCATCTGTCCATGCTCACTACAGAAATCCGAAAAGAAGAGGAATCCAGGTCAAAAAGGGAGATAGAATTGCCAATCACCATATTTGCAAAAAACGGAAAAGAGGCCTTGGTTCAAGCCCTACTGGACTCTGGATCTCATGTAACATTCATAGACCAGAGATGGGCAGAAGAAAATGAAATCCCATTGAAGCTGCTACTGTGACCAATACTATTATATAACATGGATGGAATGAAGAACAGCACAGGAATGCTGAAATACTATGCCCAGATTGTAATGGAATACAATGGACACCAAGAAGAGATAAGAGCTGAAATAGCCAACCTCTGAAAGAACAAAGTAATCCTTAGCTTCACCTGGCTAAAGCATCATAACCCAGAAATAGATTGGGAAAAGCAAACAGTTCAGATGATGAGATGCCCAACTGAATGCAGGACCCCATTCTTACATCACCTAAATCAAATTGAAAAAATGGATGCTCAATTCCTAGCGGAAATGCACAAAGGACAGCAAGTGGACAAGAAGCTTGCCAAACTAATGGATAAAAATAAATCACCGGAGGAACTAGTGCCAAAAGAATACCACAAGTATCTCTACGTCTTCTCGAAGAAAGAATCAGAGAGGATGCCAACACAAAAACCATGGGATCATGCTATCAAAATGAAGCCGGACTTCATACTGAAAAAGGGAAGGCTAATACCCCTTGATCCTGTGCAGCAAAAAGAGGTTAGCAATTTCATAGATGACCAATTAGCTAAGGGATATATCCAACCCTCTAAATCGCCCCAAACCTTGCCAGTATTCTTTGTATCAAAGAAAGATGGAAGGAAACACATGGTGCAGGACTATCGTTACCTAAACAAGTTCACCATACAGAACAACTATCCTCTTCCCCTGATATCCCAACTTGTTGACAAACTAAATGGAGCAAAGCTCTTCACAAAGATGGACCTTCATTGGGGATACAACAACATTCAGATAAAAGAAGGAGACAAATGGAAAGCTGCCTTTGTCTGCCATAGAGGTTCCTTTGAATCCCTGGTCATGTATTTTGGTCTATGTAACTCGCTGGTGACATTCCAAACGATGATGAATGAACTATTCACCAACATGGATGACATATGCATTGTCTATATTGATGACATCATGATCTTTACCAAAACAGATAACCAAAAGGAACATGACCGGATCATACTCAAAGTACTTGCATGACTCACAGAAAATGATCTATTCATAAAACCAGAAAAATGTTACTTCTGAGTAAAAGAAGTAGAATTCCTCAGACTAATTGTGATGTCTAGCAGAATCCAGATGGATGATGAAAAGGTGAAAGCTATCAAAGAATGGCCAACACCCACCAAAGTGAAGAACATCCAAAGCTTCCTTGGATTAGCTAACTTCTATCGAAGATTCATAGGTGGATATGCACAAGTGGCACATCCACTTAATGATTTAATGAAGA